>NW_020870239.1:329086-336719 GCF_003789085.1 Penaeus vannamei | reverse complement strand
AGAGAGAGAGAAAGAGAGAGAGAGAGAGAGAGAAGAGAGAGAGGAGAGAGAGAGAGGACTCCTGTCCCTCTTTTCTTCCTCTTCCTTCGCTTCCTTCCTCCTCCCTTTCTCTCTTTCCCTCCCTTCTCCCTTTCCTCCCTTCCTCTTCTATTCTCTATAATACTCCCCCCCTCTTTTCTTTCCTTTCCTTCCCTCCCTCTCTCCCTCTTTCTTCACATTCACCATCCTTCCCTCTTCCTCCCTTCCTTTCCCTTCACTCCCGTTCCCTCCCCTCCCTTCCTCCCTCTCCTCCCTTCCTTCCACTATATACTACCCTCGCTCCTCCCCTCCCTCCCCCCTCCTTCCCTTCCTCCCCTCCCCTCCCTCCCCTTCCCTCCCTCCACCTTCCCGCTCTCCTTTCCCTCTCCCCTCCCCTCCCTCCCCCCTCCTTCGCTCTCCCTCTCTCTTCTTTCCTCCCATCTATCCCATTCCTCCCCTCTCCCTCCCCTCTTCCCTCTCCCTCCCTTCCATCTCCCTTACCCTCTCCCGCTCTCCTCCCTCCCTCCCCTCTCCCTCCCTCCCTCCTTCTCCCTCCCTCCCTCCATTCCCTCTCCCTCCCTCCCTTCCTCCCTCTCCCTCCCTTCCTATCTCCCTACACCCTCCCCTCTCCTTCCCCCTTCTTTCCCTTCCCCTCTCTCTTCTTCCCATCATCACCATCCTCCTCCCTCCCTCTTTCGCACTGCGGGAAAGATAGATCGCTATTCCTTTAAGATTTTACGAGAGCTGCCCTGGCCTCCCTTCTCCCTCTCTCCCTCCCTTCTCCCTTTCCTTACTCCCCCTCCCTTTCCCCTTCCTTCCTCTCTCCTCCTCCCCTCCCTTTCCTTCTCCCCTTTCCTTTACTTCCTTCCTTCCTCTCTCCCTCCCTTCTCCCTTTCCTTTTACTTCCTTCCTTTCCTCTCTCCCTCCCTTCCTTTCCTTCCTTTCCTTTCATTTAATTCCTTCTTTCCTTCCTCTCTCCCTCCCTTCTTCCTTTCCTCTCCTTTCTTCCTTTCTCTCTCCCTCCCTTCTTCCTTTCCTTCCTTCCTTTCTTTCTCCCTCCCTTCTTTCCTTCCCTCCCTAACTCCTCCCATCTCCCTTTCCTTCCTCCTTTCCTTTCTTCCTTCCTTCCTTCTCTCCATTCTCTTTCTCCATCTCTCATGAAGATTGTCGTTCTTATCATTCTCGAATACGTATTTTTATCATCGTTATTGTTCTTGTTATCTTCACTGTTATCCTCACCATCACCATGAAACCCGCCAATCTTATCACTGTTATCAATATTATTGATATTATCATCATCAACATTTTTCGACATTCCTTTTGATATCATCATCACCCGACATCCTTATCACCAATATTATTGATATCATTGGGATTTTAATATCAAACTCTGCATCCTTATTACTGATATCAACACTCAACACTATTTATATCATTATCAATTTTATCATATTCAGACACCATCATCACCATCACTATGATCACCGACATCATGATCATTACCATCATCACCATCATCATCCCATCATCACCAACAATCATCACTACCATCCATCAACATCATCACTATCACCAACATCCTCATCACCATCATCATCACCATCACCATTATCTCATCATCATCATCATCATCATCATCATCATTACTATCACCAAACATCCATCATCATCACCATCATCACCATCATCACCAAACCATCATCATCACCACCACCACCATCATCACCAATCATCACCACACCATCACTATCACCACATTCACCACCATCACCACCACCACCACCATTCCCTCTGACGTCATCACCGCATCACAATATCCAAAACGAGCTCAAATGAATGCCATTTATCAATGCAATAATCCAACGCTTTATTATGCATATCACTTATTCAATAAAAGTCTGCTCATAAAAAGGATATTTATGACAAACATCAATAGGATTATCATAGATAAAAATTATCGCATCATCTGCTTTTGCTCAAATTATTCATATGATTAATGAAACCTTTTTTTGTAGATCAAAAATGATGGTAAAAATTAAAATAAAATAAAATTAATAACAAATAACAATAACAATAAACAATAACAATAACAATAACAATAACAATAATAATAAATAATAATAATAATAATGATAATAATAATGATAAATAATGATAATGATAATGATAATGATAATAATAATATAATAATAATAATAATAATAACAACAATAACAATAACAATAACAATACAATAACAATAACAAATAATAATAACAATAATAATAATAATAATAATAAAATAATAATAAATAATAATAATAATAACAATAATAATAATAATAATAATAATAATAATAACAATAATAACAATAATAACAATAATAATAATAATAATAAGAACAATAATAATAACAATAAACAATAAATAACAATAACAATAACAATAATAATAATAATAATAATAATACAATAATAATAATAATAATAAACAATAACAATAATAACAACAATAACAACAACAATAACAACAAAACAACAACACAACAACAACAACAACAACCAACAACAACAAATAACAACAATAACAACAATAAAACAATAAGCAACAATACACAAGTAACAACAATAACAAACAATAACAACAATGAACAACAATAAACAAACAATTACACAACAATAACACTAATAACAACAATACAACAATAACAACAAATAACAACAATAACAACAATAACAACAATAACAACATAACAACAGATAACACAATAACAACAGATAATCTATCATAATCATAATCATAATCATAATCAGTAATCATAGATCATAATCATATCATTATCATAATCATAATCATAATCATAATCATAATCATAATCAAAAATCATAAATCATAAATATAAATCATAAATTCAATCATATCATAAATCATAATCATAATCATAATCAATAATAATAATATCACTGCCATAATCTCTTCTCCTCCCCAGGGTTTACGCTTCCAAGGAATTAGCCCAATCACAAGGACTGATCTCTTTCCTCGTGCAGGCCCAGTACGGGAGAGGTAATTTACGTGTTCACCCATTTCCTTTCGCACTTTATGTGGGTCTTCTCTCTCTGTCTCTTTTCTTTTCTCTCTCTCCTTTCTCTTTCTGTCTGTCTCTCTCCTCTTTCTCTTTCTCTCTTTCTCTTCTCTCTCCCTCTCTATTCCATCTCGTCCCATCTCTCCCTACTCCCTCTCTCCCCTCTCTCCATCTCCCTTTCTCTTTCTCTCTCCATCTCCCTTTCTCTTTCCTCTCCCTCGCCCTCTCTCCCTCTCATCTCCCTCTCTCTCTCTCTCTCTCTCTCTCTCTCTCTCTCTCTCTCTCTCTCTCTCTCTTCTCTCTCTCTCTCTCTCTCTCTCTCTCTCTCTCTCTCTCCTCTCAGTGATATAAAACTACAAGAGACGTATATATATGATCGTGTCTATTTTTTGGCGTTTGTGTTTATGTACCCGTGAGTCCGAACTGCCTCTCCCCTCTCTTTCTCTCTTTCAGTTTCTCTTTCTCTTCTCTCTCGTCTCTCTCTCTCTTTCTCTCTCATTCTCATTTTCATTCTCATTCTCTTTCTTTTTCTCTTTCTCTCTCTCTCATCCTCTCATCCTCTCACCCCCTCCCTCCCTCTCCTCTCCCTCTCCCTCCCATTTCTCTTTCTCTCATCTCTCCCTCTCCTTCTCCCTCTTCCTCTCCCTCCCCCTTTCCCTCCCTTCTCCTTCTCCTTCTCTTCTCCCTCTCCCTCTCCCTCTCCTCTCTCTCCCTCTCCTTTCCCCTTTTCCCTCTCCCTCTTCTCACCCCTTCTCTGCTCCAATTCATCAGACCTTCTCCCTCTCCCTCTCCCTCTCCCTCTCCTTTCCCTTTTCCTCTCCTCTCTTTCTCACCCATTTCTGCTCCAATTCATCAGACCCCTCTAACCCCCCCCCCTCCCCATTACTTTCTTATTATCCTTCTTACCCGATAATTTCTCTCTATCACTCTCATTCTCCTTTTCCTATTGCTGGTATTAATCCTCGTCTCCTCCTCCTCCTTTTCTTCCTCATCTGCCTCTCCTCCCTATTTCCCTCTCTTTCTCTTGCTGCTGCTGCTGCTCTCCTCCTCCCTCCTCTCCTCGTCTTCTTCTTCTTCTTCCTCCTCCTCTTCCTCCTCATTTTCTTCTTCTGTTTCTTCCCCTACTTGGCCCTCCACCTTCCTCCTCTTTTCCTTTCTCTCCCATGTTTTTTTGTTTTTTTTTTTATTTCTTTACAGACCCTGCTCGCTCCTGGTATTATGTTTTCTTATTAAGTTCATATAGGAAAGTTAGCGATAAACAACTCAACTCCTTCCTAGTGCCTGTCTGTTTTAACAATGCCCAATCCACTCGCTTAATATCCTAGTTAGAATGGCTTACTCCCTGATATCCATTAATATAAACGACGATATTCTTTAAAAGAACTAATCTAACTAATTAGATCCGGGGTGTATAAGATACCTTCAATCCAATGATTCCATATTAGTTATACACCATTAACTTTTATGGTAGGATTTAAACGAATCCATCGCGAGTTATCATCTTATTCTTCCAGGTCTTGTTAGATATAAGTTACTAATAAAGAGACCATTTTTAGATATAACTCTTTAACTACTGGCGATGTTTCTGTCTCAAAATTAGATATTGGCCTAGTAAAGATATCTTCATTCGTTGCAAGTATGTCTGGATACCGTTATACTCGCACTCATTATACAATCCAAGAGCATATAGTGCGCGTGACAGAAACTTAGGTAAGCGTCTGCTGCATCAAAGTTCTCTACATGTGATACTTCTAATTTATCTTTATTTTGCAATACACTTTCTGTAATTAACCTTTTTTATCTTACTATTATTGGCTTTGGTGTGATATTTTGATTATACTATGTCTAATCCTAATAATTCTATTGCAAAGTGGATATTTTGTTGAATATTACTTTTCATTGTTGCCCATATGTTGATGATCAAGTTTTATGATTATGGTTCTCATACTGGATAAGCTCTCTCGTTACAGTCTTCCATTCATTTATGAAATATGGTTGGCTAAATGCGATATCTTCCGGTTTTCATTTTGCCAATGCATACTTATCGCGACACTCCACTTTTTCTTTCCTACCTCTGTCTCTCTCCTCCCTTCCTCCCCCCTCCTCCCTTCCCTCCTTCCTCCTCCCTTCCTCCTCCTCCTCTCTCCCTCCCTTTCCATGCCGTCCCTCTACCTCATCCTCCTCCTTCCTCCTCCCTCTCTCCTCCTCCCTTCTTCCTTCCCCTCTCCTCCCTCCCTCCCTTCCTCCCTCCCCTCCTATCCTTCCTTTCCCTCACATCACACTCCTAACCCATCTCAACCTCATCTGTCTCACCTTCTCATCCTCCTCACTCATCCCTCCTCCTCACATTCCTCCTCTCTCTTCCCTTCTCCCTCCTCCCCTCCTCCTCCTCTTCCCTATCCTCACCCCTCTTCTACTACTCCTCATTCTCACATCCAACGCTCCTCACATCTTCCCTTAGCTCCTCCTCCTCCTCCTCCTACTCTCCCTTCCTCCTCTACCTACACCTCCTCGACTTCCCCTTCCATCCTACCTACCTCCCTCCTCCCTCTCTCCCTTCCTGCTTCCCTCCTCACATCCTCCCTCTTCCTCCCCACTCATCACCTCCTCTACACCCTACCTCACCCCTCCTCTCTCCCTTCCTCCAATCCTACCTCCTTCCTCCCTCTTCCCTTACCTTATATTCACTCCTGACCTCCCTCCCTCCTCCTCCTCCTATCCGCCTCCCTCCTCCTCCTCCTCATCTTCCCTTCCTCCTCCTAACCTCCTCCTCCTCTTTCCCTTCCGCCTCCTCCTCCTCCTCCTCTTCCCTTCCGCCTACCACCTTCATCCTCCTCCTCTTTTCCCTTCCTCATCTCCCTACATACTCCACACATCTCGCCCCTTCACCTTCCTCCTCCTCCTCCTCCCTTTCCCTTCCTCCTCCTTAGCCTCCTTCCTCCCTTCCTCCCTTTCCCTCCTCCCCTTCCCACTCCTCCGTCACTTCCTCTCCCTTCCTCCTCCTCCTCCTACCACTTCAACTCCTCTCCCTCCCTCCCCTTCCCTCCTCCTCCTCCTCTTCCCTCCTCCCCATCTCCTCCTCCTCCCTCCTACTCCTCCTCCCCTCATTCGAGGCGCAAAAACCTTCCTCCCATCCTCCTACCATTCTTCCTACCCCTTCCTCCTCCTCCTCCTCTCTCCTCCTCCTTCCTCTCTCCCTCCTACTACCTCTCCTGCACTCCCCTCCTCCCTCCTTACTTCCCTCTTCCCCCTCCTTCCAACCTCCCTTCTCCTCCTCTTTCCTCTCCCTCCCTTCCGTCCCTCCTACCTCCATCTTCTCCTTCCCTCCCTCTCCCGCCATCCTCCCTCCCTCCTCCTTCCCTCCTCCTCCTCTCCTACCTCCTCCCCCCATTTCCTCCCCTGACGCTCCTCGCCTTCCTTATCCTCCTCCCTCCTCCCTGCTTCCATGTCCTCCCTTCCTCCTTTACAACTACAGCCTCACTCCCTCCCTCCTCCATTCCCTCTCCTCCCCTCCTCTCCTCCCTCATCCTTCTCCCTTCCTCCTCTCCTCCTCAACCTCCCTGTCCTCCTCCCCTCCTCCTCTCACTTCCCTTCCCTCCACCTCCTCCCTCCTCTTTCTCCTACTCCCCTCCTCAACATTTAACCTCCTACCTACCTCCCTCCCTGTCCCTCCTCCTGTCCTGAACCTCTCCTCACTCCCTTCCTCCGTTCCTCACTTACCTCCTCCTCCTATACGCCCTTCTTACCGCTCCTCACCTCTCCCCTCCTCCTACCTCACTCCTCCTCTCCTCCCTCCTCCTCTCCCTACCTCCTCTACCTCCCTCCATATTCCTCCTCCTCCTCCTCCCCCTTCCACACATTCAGCAAGTTACTGCTTTACGACGAACTCAAGAAGATAACGTCTCAGAGAACGTCTTCGCGAGAGAACCGAGGGGCTGGAGGAGCTCTGTCTCTCTCTCTGTCTCTGTCTCTGTCTCTCTCTCTGTTTTTTTGTTTGTCTCTTTCTCTGTGTTTCTTTCTCTCTCTCTCTCTCTCTCTCTCTCTCTCTCTCTCTCTCTCTCTCTCTCTCTCTCTCTCTCTCTCTCTCTCTCTCTCTCTCTCTCTCTCTCTCTCTCTGTCTCTTTTTTTTTCGTCTCTGTCTCTCTATGTCTGTTTTTTTTTTTTTGTCTCTGTCTCTGTCTCTCTCTCTGTTTTTTTTTTTTTTGTCTGTGTGTCTCTCTCTCTGCATCTATGTCTTTCTGTCTTTGTCTCTCTTTGCCTCCGTCTCTTTCTGCCTTTGTCTTTCTCTCTTTGTCTCTGTTTTTGTCTGTCTCTGTCTCTCTCCCTCTGTCTCTCTGGTTTTTGTCTGTGTCTCTGTCTGCCTCTCTGGTTTTGTCTGTCTGCCTCTCTCTGTCTCTGTCTAGGTCTCTGTCTTTCCCTCTTTGTCTCTGTCTCTCTATTTCTCTCCGGCTCTGTCTCGCTTTGCGATTTTGTCTGTTTCTGTCTTTCTCTGCATATGTCTGTTTCCGTCTCTGTCCGTTTTGTTTCTCTCAATTTCTATCTCTCTTGTTTCT
>NW_020870239.1:321586-326586 GCF_003789085.1 Penaeus vannamei | reverse complement strand
CTCCTTCTCTCAGCTTACTCCCCCCCCCTTTATTTTGTTTTTAGTTCTCTCAACTCTTCCCCTCCCTTTTTCTCTCCCTCTCTCCGCCCTCCTTCATCTCACTCTCTGCCCCCTTCCCTATCTCTCACTCGATTCTCCCCCTCCTTCTCTCACTCTCTCCCCTCCTTCTCTCACTCTCTTCTCCCCCTCCTTCTCATCACTCTCTCCCCCTCTTTCTCTCACTCTCTGCCCCCTTCTCTCACCCTTCTCACCCTCCCCTTCATCTCACTCTGCTCCCCTCTTCTCTCCAGCTCTCTTCCCCCTGCCCTTCTCTCACCTCTTCCCACACCTTCTCTCGGTCTCTCCTCCCCCTCCTTCTCCACATCTGTTCTCCCCCTCGGCTGCTGCTCACCTAATCTCCCCCTCAGCCTTCCTCTCCCTCTCTTCCCCCTCTCTCTCACTCTGTCTCCCCCTCCTTTGTCTGTCGCGTCACTCTCTCGCCCCCCTCTGTCTAAAACGGGGAAGACGACTCTCCCCCCTCTGGTGGGCTGCTGCCGCACACTCCTCCCCCTCCTTCCTAAATGTGATGCGTGGGGTGACGTGGCTGCGGTGTCCCTCTCCGCCCCCTCCTTCTCGTTGCGAGCCTTCTCCCCCTCCTTCGCTCGCCGTCTCTCCCCCTCCTGCTCTCACTTCTCACCCTCTCTCTCTCACGAGCTACTACCCCCCCTATCGACGGGGGACGCTCAATACTCCCCATACAGCAATTCTACTCCACCTCTGAGTATTTTCGGAACGTCCGTTGGTCCCGCTCCTGTCGTGATCCAGACTCGCATCCCCCAGTACCTCTCCCCTCTCTACCCGCCTTCCTCTTCACCCTCCTGCTCCCCCTCCTATCTTCTCAACATCTGCTCCCGGTCTTGCTTTCGACCCTCCTCTCCCCTCTCGCTCAGCTCAGTCATCCCCGACCCTGGGGGTCATCCCTCTCTCGCTCTCTCAGGCTTCCCCCTCACTCTCTCCCTCTCTCTGTCTCTCGAGTCCCGCCTGTCCTTCTCGGGATCTGGGCGTGCCCTCTTGCTGCCCCCTCACTTTCTTCTCACTCCTCCCCTCTTCTGCTCCGCTCCTCGCCCCTTCTCTCACTCTCTCCCCTCCGTCCTCAGCGGTCCGCCCTCGGTTTCTCTCACTCTCTTCCTCGCTCCTTCTCATCTCTCTCCTCTTCTCTCCCTCCTCCTTCTCCTCTCTCTCTTCCCCCTCCTCTCTCACTCTCTCCCTCCTCTCCTTCTCTCACTCTCCTCCCCCTCCTTCTCTCACTCTCTCCCCCTCCTTCTTCTCTCACTCTCTCCTCCCTCGCTTCTCTCACTCTCTCCCCCTCCTCTCTCACTCTCTCCCCCTCCTTCTCGTCACTCTCTCTCCTCCTCCTTCCTCCTCTCTCCCCTCTCCCCTCTCCTCTTCACCCCTCCTTCTCTCTTCTCTCTCTCTCTCTTCCTCTCCCCTCTCTCTCTCCCCTCCCCCTCTCTCCCCATCTCCCCTGTCCCTCTCCCCCTCCCCTCACCCTCCCCCTCTCCCCCTCCCCCTCTCCTCCCTCCCCCCCCCCCCCCCCCTTCTCTCCCTCTTTCTCTCATACATACATACTCTGAGCTACGATTAGGCCCAAAGTACCGTGACTAGACTAGGCCTATCAGAATTAGAGCGAAAGGGTTAATTGCAGCTTAGAAGACGCGTTCAAAAGCCGGAATAATTTTCTAACTTATGGAACAGCTGAGGCGGGCGAACGGCGTCTATTAGTATCGTTAAGTAATCTATAAAAATAGTATATTGTTTTTTTTTTTTTTCTAAAATGATTTGGATTTGAAAATAAATTCCGACTTTATAGATAGATTATGATTGATTGAATAGATAGATAGATGGATAGGTTGATTGATTGATAGATAGATAGATAGATAAATAGACAGATAGATAGATAGATAGATTGCTAGATAGATTGATAGATACATTGATAGATAGATACAGTGACAGATAGATAGATACATAGATGACAGATAGATAGAGATAGATAGATACATAGATAGATAGATTGATAGATAGATAAATAGATTGCACAAATAGATTTTTTTTTTCCTTATCTCATTTCCCCTTCGTTTTCCCCTTCCCTTCTTCCTTCCTCCCCCTAATTATTTCCTACTCCTCCTCTCCACTCTTTCCCCTTCCCCTCCTCCCTCCTCCCTCCCTCCCCAATCTTCCCCTTCCTTCTCCCTCGCCCTCTAATCCCCCTCCCCTCCTCTTCCTCCTCCAATCCTACCCTTCCCTCCCTAATCTCCCCCCACTTCCTTCGCTCCCCCTCCCCCCCACCCCTTTCCCTCTCTAAATCCTCCCCCTCCCCAATCCTTCCCTAATCTTCCCTCTCATTCCCCTCTCCCCTCCCTAATCCCCCCCCTTCCTCCCCTCCCTCTCCCCCATCCCGCCCCCCTCCTCTCCTCTCCCCCCTCCCTAATCTCCCCCCTCCCCTCCCCTCCCCTTTCCCTCCCTAATCTTCCCCTCCTCCTTCCACTCCCACTCCCCCTCCACTTTCCCTCCCTCCCCTTCCCCTCCCTAATCTCCCTCCTCAATCCTTCACTCCTCCCCCTCCCTCCTCCTTCTCCCGTCCCCGTCCCCTTCCCCCTCCCTTTCCCTCCCCAATCTTCCTCCTTCCCTCCTCCCTCCTCCCCTTCCCCCTCCCCCTCCCTAATCCTCCCCTCCCCTTTCCCTCCCCCTCCCTAATCCTCCCCCCTCTCCTTCCCTCTTTCCCTCCCCCTCCCTAATCTTCCCTCCCCCCTTCTCCCTAATCCTCCCCCCTCCCCAATCTTCCCCCTCCCTCCCCTCCCACCCCCCCTCCCTAATCCCCCCTACCCTTCCCTAATCTCCCCTTCCCTAATCCTCCCCCCTTCCTCCTCCCTTCCCTTCCCTCCCTTCCCCCTCCCCCTCCCCCAATCCTTCCCCAAAACCTCCTCTCCCCCCCCCCCCTCCCCTCCCCCCTCCCTCTTTCCCACCCCCTTCCCATCCCCTCCCCCAATCCTTCCCCAATCCTCTTAATGGCTTTCTCTCCAGATTTCTATAAAGACGGGACCGCCGAGGAAGTGAGACGAGATGAGAAAATTACTTTGATCTGCCAAATGATCATGATTCAAGCCAGCGCCGCCGCCTTCCTCTCCTCCTTCCTTCTTCCCTTCCTTCTCCTTCTTCTTCTTCCTTCTCTTTCTTCTTTCTTCTTCCTTCTTCTTCTTCCTTCTCTTTCTTCTTCTTCTTCTTTCTCTTCTTCTTCTCTTTCTCTTCTTCTTCTTCTTCCTTCTCTTCTCTCTTCTTCCTTCTCTTTCTCTTCTTCTCTCTTCTCCTTTCTCTTCTCTTCTCTCTTCTCTCTCTTCTCTTCTCTTTCTCTTTCTTCTTCTTCTTCTTCTTCTTCTTCTTCTTTCTCTTTCTCTTCTTCTTCCCTTTCTCTTCCTCGTTCTCCTCTTTGTCTTCTTCTTATTTCTCTTTCTCCTTCTCATTCTTCTTCCTCCTTCTTTCTCTTTTCCCCCTCCTCTCTCTTCTTCCTCATTTTCCTTCTTCTTCCTCCTTCTCTTTCTTCTTCCTCATTTTCCTTCTCTTCCTCCTTCTCCTCTTTCTCTTATTATTTCTCTTTCTCCTTCTCTTTCTCTTCCTCCTTCTCTTTCTTCTTCCTCCTTCTCCGTTTTCTTCTCCTTCTCTTTCTCTTCTTCTTCCTCATTTTCTTTCTCTTCCTCCTTCTCTTTCTTTCTTCCTCTTCCTCTTTCTCCTCCTCCTCCTCCTCCTCTTTCTTCTCTCCTTCTCTTTTTCTTCTTCCACCTTCTCTTTTTTCTTCCACCTTCTCTTTCTCTTCTTCCTTTTCTTTCTCTTCCTCCTTCTCTTTCTCTTCCTTTTCCTCTTTCTCTTCCTTCTCCTCTTTCTCTGCCTCCTTCTCTTTCTTCTTCCTCATTTTCTTTCTCTTCCTCATCCTCATCCTGCTCTTTTTCCTCCTCTTTCTCTTCTTCATCCTACTTCTCTTTCTCCTCCTCCTCCTCTTCCTCTTTCTCCTTCTCCCCTTTCTTCTCCTCCTTCTTCTCCTCTCTCTCCTTATTTCTTCTTTCTCCTCTTCTTCTTCATTCTGTTGTTCTTATTCTTATTTATATATTTATTTATTTTGTTTTTTCTTCTTTCTTCCTTTTTTATCTTTTTTATTCTTCTTTCTTTCTATTTTTCTTCTTCTTTCTCTTGTTCTTTTTCTTTCTTTTCTTTTCTCTTCTTTTCTTTTTTCTTGTTTTTTCTTCCTTCTTTCCCTTCTATATTGATCTTGTTTCTTCTCCTTTTTCTTCATTTTCCTCTTCTTCTTTCTTGCTTCTTTTTTTCCTTCTTCTTCTTCTTCTTTCCTTCTTCCTCTTCCTCTTCTTCGCATTTCTTGTTCTTCACCTTGTTCTTCTCTTTTTCTTCTTTTTCTCTCCTCTTTTTTATCTTCTCCTTCCATCTTTGTCTTGTCCTTTCATCCTATTATTACTTGGCCTTTTAATTCTTCTTTCTATCTTTCTATTTTTCTTTCTTATACAATTCTCGATTTTTATTCGTTCATTAATTCTTATATATTTAAAACATATTTTCTGCAACTTTTTTTCCTCATTTCCTCTCTCTGCACACACACACACACACACACACACACACACACACACACACACACACACACACACACACACACACACACACACACAATATCTATATATATCTATATATATAAATATATAGATAGATAGATATAGATAGATAGATGATAGATAGATAGATTAGATAGATAGATAGATAGATAGATAGATAGATAGATAGATAGATAGATAGATAGATAGATAGATAGATAGATAGATAGATAGATAGATAGATACATACATACATACATACATACAATACATACATAACATAATATATACATATATAACATATGTTATATATACATATATATATATATATATATATATACATATAAATAATATATATATAATATATATATT
>NW_020870239.1:306586-316586 GCF_003789085.1 Penaeus vannamei | reverse complement strand
CCCGAGAGACAACCCCCCCCTTATCACCCTCCCCCCTTCCTCCCTCCCCTCCCACATTCCCCCAACCCGAGAACCACCCCCCCTATCACCCTCCCCCCTTTCCCCTCCCCCCCCACATTCCCCCAACCCCGAGAGAGCCACCCCCCCCCCCCACCCTCCCCCAACATCCCCCAACCCCGAGAGCCAACCCCCCCTTATCACCCTCCCCCCTTCCCTCCCCCTCCCCTTCCTCCGACAACCCCCTCCTTATCACACTCCCCCCTTACCCCAACCCCCCCTTTCCCTTTCCCCCTTCCCCCTCCCCCTTTCCCCCTTCCCCCTTTCCCTTTCCCCCTCCCCCCAACCTCCCCTCCTTCCCCAAGGGGTAATACGGACTTTGGCGCCGTCTAACAAGGCTCCGGTTGCGCGCCAGGTCGTGTTTGCGCTCCGATGTTTACCTTTGTTTGCATCGATCGTTGGCTGCGAGGAGGAGAGGGGAGGGGGAGGGAGGGAAGGGAGGGAGGGAGGGAGGGAAGGGAGGAAGGAGGGAGGGAGGGAGGGAGGGGAGGGAGGGGAGGAGGAGAGAGAGAGAGAGAGAGAGAGAGAGAGAGAGAGAAGAGAGAGAGAGAGAGAGAGAGAGAGAGAGAGAGAGAGAGAGAGAGGAGAGGAGGGAGAGGGAGAGGGAGAGGGAGAGGGAGAGGGAGAGGGAGAGGGAGGAATGGGGGGAAGGAGGGAGGGGATGAGAAGGAGATGGGGGGAGGGAGGGGAGGGAAGGAAGGATAGGGGAGGAGGGAAAGGAGGGGATGGGGGAGAAAGGAAGGAAGGGATGGATGGGGGGAGGAGAAGGAGGAGGGAGGTAGGGAGGGGGGATGGGATAGGGGAAAGGGGGAAGTGAGAGGAGGGATGGGGGAGAAAGGAGAGAAGGAAGGGAGGGGAAGAAGGAAGATAGAAAGGAGAGGAAGGGAGGGAGAGAAGGTGAGAAGAAATAGAAAAGGGGAAAGCTGGGAGGGATGGTGGAGAAAGTGGAAAGGGAGAACAAACAAAGCAGAGACGAACAGGAAAGAGATAAAGAAGAAGGACACGAGAACAAGAGAGAAGGAGGCGTAGAGAGATATGAACCTAGAAAAGGAAGGTGAGAAAAAGGAAAGTCGAGAGCCAGAGACGAGGCGAAAGGGAGAGAGAGGGAAGGAGGGAAGAGAAAAAAGGGGAGACGAATGCAAGGAATAACAGATAGAGAAGAGGAGAAAGAGAGTGAGGGAAGACGAGAGCCAGAGACGAGGCGAAAGGGAGAGAGAGGGAAGGAGAAACGAGAAAAAGAAGGAAGAAGGAATAAGAGATAGAGAAGAGGAGAAAGGGAGATAAGGAGTGGGAAAGAGGGAAAAGAAAGAAAGAGAAGAAGGCGAAAGAGGAAATGATAAAATAGCGATGGCAAGGCTACTTGCAATGATAATGATAATAATATCAATAATTGTAGAGTGAAGATGATAATAATAATAATAACTATCATTACTATCATAATCATCATTATTATCATTACTATCATCATCAATATCATTATTATCATTACTATCATTATCAATAACTATCATTACTATCATAATCATCATTATTATCATTACTATCATCATCAATATAATTATTATTATTAACATAATCTTTATTATCAGAGTTGGCATTATTATCATAATTAATTTCATCATCATTATTAACATTATCATTATCATTTGAACCATAATCATAAAAAATGTATTGTCATTATTATTACTACCATTATTATCATTATCATTTTTATCATTATCATATTCATTATTCTTATTATCATCATTATCATCATCATTACTATCATTATTATTCATTTTATCATTATTATCAGAATGATTAATATCAACATTATTACTATCATAATTATTATTGTTATTGTTGTCCTTATGATCATTAATACTCTTTATCACCATTACTATCATTATCATCATTATAATCACTATCACTAAAAATAAAAACAACAACAATAACAGCAATAACCAAACAGACAATAACAACAAAAACAAACAATAACGATAATAACAATAACATTAATAAACAATAACAACAAAAAACAATGCCAGCAATAACACCAATAACAAACAATAACGATAACAACAATAACATCAATCACCCTCATGTCAGTTTACAAAAAAAAAAGTTAGTAACATCCATTGTCATTGTATTTTATCTATTTATCGTTTATTTCTTTATTTATTTTTTTATATGACATTCGCTGTTGTTGTTCATTTTGTTGATTTTTTTTATCTTATTTTCTTGTTTTTGTCTTCATCGCCTTCCTCGGGATCTTGTTTTTATTCTCGTTCTTCTTCTCCTTCTCTTTTTCTTTCTCTTTCTTTTTCTCTTTTTCTCTCTCTTTCTTTTTCTCCCTTTCTTTCTCTTTCTTTCTCTTTTTCTTTCCTTTTCTCTTTCTCTTGTTTCTTTTCACTTTCTCCTTTCTTTCTCTTTCCTTTTCTCTTTCTCCTCCTTCTCCCTCTCCTTCGTCTATCTCTGTCATTTTCATTCTCTTTCTCCATTTTCTTTTCTTTCTCCATTTTTCTTTCTTTCTTCTTCTTCTTTCTTCTTCTTCTTCTTCTTCTTCTTCTTCTTCTTCTTCTTCTTCTTCTTCTTCTTCTTCTTCTTCTTCTTCTTCTTCTTCTTCTTCTTCTTCTATTAACAAACAAACAAACAACGATAATAACAATAACATTAATAAACAATAACATGAAAAACAACAACAGCAAAAACAATAACAACAAAAGCAATAACACCAATAACAAACAATAACGATAATAACAATAACATTAATAAACAATAACATGAAAAACAATAACAGCAAAAACACAACAACAAAAGCAATAACACCATAACAAACAATAACGATAATAACAATAACCAATACAGCAAAAACAATAACAACAAAAGCAATACCACCAATAACAAACAATAACGATAACAACAATAACATCAATCACCCTCATGTCAGTTTACAAAAAAAAAAAAAATAATAACATCCACTGTCATGAACCTCTTGGATTCCTCGGCAATTAATTCCATTGATTGATGCACAAAGGTCACGCTGTTTTAATTAATAATTGCGTTTCCTCTATTTATCATTCGTCTTGCATGCGGCAGAGGTGGGAGATTTTCTTGTTATTTATTGTATTTTATCTGTTTATCGTTTATTTTATTTTATTTGTTTTATTTTATTATTACTTTTTTGATATGACATTCGTTGTTGTTGTTCATTTTGTTGATTTTTTTCTTTTTTTGTCTTTGGCTTCATCACCTTTTGTCTTCATCACCTTCCTCGGTATCCTGTTTTTATTCATTGTTCTCCTTCTTGTTCTTCTTCTCCTTCTCCTCTTTTTCTTTCTTTTTCTTCTTCTCTTGTTCTTTTCACTTTCTCCTTTTCTTTCTCTTTCTCCTCCTTTTCCCTCTCTTTCTTCGTCTCTCTCTGTCATTTCTCATTCTCTTTCTTTCTTTCTTCTTTTCTTTCTTTCTTTCTTTTTCTTTCTTTCTTTCTTCTTTCTCTTTTTCTTCTTCTTCTCTTCTTCTTCTTCTTCTTCTTCTTCTTCTTCTCCTTCTTCTTCTTCTCCTTCTTCTTCTTCTCTTCTTCTTCTTCTCCTTCTCTTCTTCTTCTTTCTTCTTCTTCTTCTCTTCTTTTCTTTCTTCTTCTTCTTCTTCTTCTTCTCCTCTCTTCTTCTTCTTCTTCTTCTTCTCTTTCTTCTTCTTCTTCTTCTTCTTCTATAACAAACAAACAAACAACGATAATAACAATAACATTAATAAACAATAACATGAAAAACAACAACAGCAAAAACAATAACAACAACAATGCCAGCAATAACACCAATAACAAACAATAACGATAACAACAATAACATCAATCACCCTCATGTCAGTTTACAAAAAAAAAAAAAAAGTTAATAACATCCACTGTCATGAACCTCTTGGATTCCTCGGCAATTAATTCCATTGATTGATGCACAAAGGTCACGCTGTTTTAATTGATAATTGCGTTTCCTCTATTTATCATTCGTCTTGCATGCGGCAGAGGTGGGAGATTTTCTTGTTATTTATTGTCTTTTATCTATTTATCGTTTATTTTCTTTTATTTATTTTACTTTATTATTATTATTTTATTTATTTATTTTTTATATTACATTCGCTGTTGTTGTTCATTTTGTTGATTTTTTTTTTATCTTATTTTCTTGTTTTTGCCTTCATTATTCTCGTTCTTCTTCTCCTTCTCTTTTTCTTTCTCTTTCTTTTTCTCTTTTTCTCTCTCTTTCTTTTTCTCCCTTTCTTTCTCTTTTTCTTTCTTTTTCTCTTTCTCTTGTTCTTTTCACTTTCTCCTTTTCTTTCTCTTTCTCCTCCTTCTCCCTCTCCTTCGTCTATCTCTGTCATTTTTCCTTCTTTCATTTTCTTTTTCTTTTCTTTCCATTTTCTTTCTTCTTCTTCTTCTTTCTTATAACAAACAAACAAACAACGATAATAACAATAACATTAATAAACAATAACATGAAAAACAACAACAGCAAAAACAATAACAACAAAAGCAATACCACCAATAACAAACAATAACGATAACAACAATAACATCAATCACCCTCATGTCAGTTTACAAAAAAAAAAAAAAAAAAGTTAATAACATCCACTGTCATGAACCTCTTGGATTCCTCGGCAATTAATTCCATTGATTGATGCACAAAGGTCACGCTGTTTTAATTAATAATTGCGTTTCCTCTATTTATCATTCGTCTTGCATGCGGCAGAGGTGGGGGATTTTCTGGTCATTTCTTTTATCTATTTATCGTTTATTTTCTTTTATTTATTTTACTTTATTATATTTTATTATTTATTTTTTTATATTACATTCGCTGTTGTTGTTCATTTTGTTGATTTTTTATCTTATTTTCTTGTTTTTGTCTTCATCGCCTTCCTCGGGATCTTGTTTTTATTCTTGTTCTTCTTCTCCTTCTCTTTTTCTTTCTCTTTCTTTTTCTCTTTTTCTCTCTCTTTCTTTTTCTCCCTTTCTTTCTCTTTTTCTTTCTTTTTCTCTTTCTCTTGTTCTTTTCACTTTCTCCTCCTTCTCCCTCTCCTTCGTCTATCTCTGTCATTCTCATTCTCTTTCTCCATTTTCTTTTCTTTCTCCATTTTCTTTCTTCTTCTTCTTCTTCTTCTTCTTCTTCTTCTTCTTCTTCTTCTTCTCTTCTTCTCTTCTTCTTCTTCTTCTTTCTTCTTCTTCTTCTTCTTCTATAACAAACAAACAACGATAATAACAATAACATTAATAACAATAACATGAAAACAACAACAAAGCAAAAACAATAACAACAAAAGCAATAACACCAATAACAAACAATACAATAACAACAATTAACATTAATAACAATAACAGCAAAAACAATAACAACAAAAGCAATACCACCAATAACAAACAATAACGATAACAACAATAACATCAATCACCCTCATGTCAGTTTAAAAAAAAAAAAAAAAAGTCAATAACATCCACTGTCATGAACCTCTTGGATTCCTCGGCAATTAATTCCATTGATTGATGCACAAAGGTCACGCTGTTTTAATTGATAATTGCGTTTCCTCTATTTATCATTCGTCTTGCATGCGGCAGAGGTGGGAGATTTTCTTGTTATTTATTGTCTTTTATCTATTTATCGTTTATTTTATTTTATTTGTTTTACTTTATTATTTTTTTTTATATGACATTCGTTGTTGTTGTTCATTTTGTCGATTTTTTTATCTTATTTTCTTGTTTTTTTCTTCATCGCCTTCCTCGGGATCTTGTTTTTATTCTTGTTCTCCTTCTTGTTCTTGTTCTCCTTCTCCTTCTCCTTCTCTTTTTCATTCTCTTTCTTTTTGTCTTGTTCTTTTCACTTTCTCCTTTTCTTTCTCTTTCCCTTTCGCTTTCTCCTCCTTCTTCGTCTCTCTCTCTCATTTTCATTCTCTTTCTCCTTTTCTTTCTCTTTCCCTTTCGCTTTCTCCTCCTTCTTCGTCTCTCTCTCTCATTTTCATTCTCTTTTCCTTTCCTCCTCCTCCTTCTTCTTCTTCTTCTTCTTCTTCTTCTTCTTCTTCTTCTTCTTCTTCTTCTTCTTCTTCTTCTTCTTCTTCTTCTTCTTCTTCTATAACAAACAAACAAACAACGATAATAACAATAACATTAATAAACAATACATGAAAAACAACAACAGCAAAAAAACAATAACAACAAAAGCAATAACACCAATAACAAACAATAACATGAACCAACTCAAAACTATCAATCACCCTCATGTCAGTTTACAAAAAAAAAAAAAAAAAATGTTAATAACATCCACTGTCATGAACCTCTTGGATTCCTCGGCAATTAATTCCATTGATTGATGCACAAAGGTCACGCTGTTTTAATTCATAATTGTGTTTCCTCTTTTAATCATTCGTTTCTTGCATGCGGCAGAGGTGGGGGATTTTCTGGTCATTTATGGTCTTTTATCTATTTATCGTTTATTTTATTTTATCTTTTTATCTAATAAACTNAGCAAAGTAATAGTGGAATGGTAATAGTAGTAATACTGCTATTACCACCATAGCGGCCAAGAACAGACCATTAGAAATATCCTAAAAATACAACCATAATTGAATTCTGCAATATGACCAATTTTAACATATTTCAAATATTCCTAAATGCAACGTAAATTCATCATGTTCTTGCCATGAATAATCTATGACATATAATCCATATGATATTAGCATATGATACGAGTAAATTCCATAATCGGAGAATTTAACCTTATTCTGTGTGTGTGTGTGGGTGGTGGGTGGGGGTTGGGGGGTGGGGTGGGGTGGGAGATGGGGGGTGGGGGGGGGGTAAGGAAACCAAGGAACATTCCATAGGATTCTTGGAATACTGGTAAAGCTACAAAAGACATAATAAAGATGTATATACAAAAATAACAGATGAATAGATAATAACAAGAAGAGAAAGATAGAGAAAGAAAGAGAGAGAGAGAGAGAGAGAGAGAGAGAGAGAGAGAGAGAAGAAGAGAGAGAGAGAGAGAGAGAGAGAGAGAGAGAGAGAGAGAGAGAGAGGGAGAGAGTGAGAGAGAGAATAGGAAACAAGTAATAAACCAAAAGAATTATGTAACAATAGAAGAAACAAAAGCGAAACTTCAACGAAACTTTCTTTGATTCACAGGACATCGCTCAGAAGGTTGGGGCATCAACTTGAAAATTCAGAAAAAAAAGATCCTAAACAAATTGGAAGATTGAAAAAAGAAAGACGTGATCTTAGAGGGATAAAAAAAATAAAAAATAAATAAATAAAATAATATAACAATAACAATAACAATAATAATAATAATAATAATAATAATAATAATAATAAATAATAAATAAAATAATAATAATAATAATAATAATAATGATAGTAATACAAAAAAAAATCAATAATGTGGTCAAACTACCTTGCAATTGAATTAAGGATTGTTGCACATCAATATTTTCAGTAGGACTTTTCCTTCTCCTTCCTCATACTCTTATTACTATAGACTTTTTGTTATTATCATCACTATCATCATCATTATAATCCTCATTATCTTTATTATTATCAATATCTTTGTTATCATTATTGTTATCATTATTATTATCATTATCATCATTATAATTATTACTATTATCATTATCATAATTATTATCATCATCATCATCATTGCTTTAACATTAGCATTATCTTAATCAACTTCATCAAATTCCTTATTACACTCATTACCATTATTATAATCCATTTTCTCATCTTTGTTATGATCATATTCCAACATCGTCATCATCTATATTGTATTTTTTTTCTCACATATTGACTGAAAATTAGTGTAAGAAATAATCTCATGTAAGTGTGTTAAACTCTACGGACAATAAACCCAAATTTCAGTTACTCCGAATCGAGAAGATAGTTTCGTTTCGTCTTTTTAATAGTATTTAATTAGGTCTTCAGTGAATGATTATCACGCATATTCATTCTTTAATCATCTATACAGTATGTGTATTTAAGGTAGATTTTTTTCTTCTTTTTCTTGTAAATACTATGGATCAAAGTTTGTAATATAACTCATATAATGAATCTCCTTTTGCTTTATAACGTAACTCTTATGCATAGCGCGCAAGCTATGAAAATGATTAAATTCCTTGTAAAATTTTCTCTGGGAAACCCTTACAACTATTCGTATCTATTGTCTATCGACCATCTATTACGATCAATCTATGAACCACAAGATTACATTCTCAGACATATACTCATATTTGCTTTCCTAAGTCAACATGCACTTAGACACATATCTCATCAAATATTCTTGAAAGACGTTTGCAGATCTCGTCGTGTTTATACTAACCATCCCTCTCCTGTGTTTGCGACCCAGATGTTTTATAAATAGATTGGAAAGTGAAAATCCACAAGGAAATCACTTGTTCCATGATGTTTATGTTTTATATTGAATTATACGTTTTGAATTAATGATGAAATATAATCTATGGTAATTATAATGAGCTGGGAGATGGATGACTCTAATGATGATAATAAAAATGGTAATGATAATAATGAAAAATAATGATGCTGATACTAAATAGACAAAAAAGATAATAATGACAACAATAATTATAATAACAATAATAATAGTAATAGCCAAGAATAAATATATTTTTTGCATTGTGGGTTTTACACACACACACACACACACACACATATATATATATTTGTATGCGCGTGTGTGTGTGTGCGTGTGTGCGTGTGTGTGTGAGCGTGTGTGTATACATTTCCTCTCATCGGCGTGTTTGTATGTGTCATGTATGCATACTTGTTTATTCTTACATCCACACAAAGACACACCCACATCCAAAGCTTCTGAATTTCCCTTTTAATGAACCTTCCAGAGGCATTTTATTTCACGCCAAAAGAACTCTTTCTCGGAACAATCAGTGTTGCTCTAATGGAAACACGTAACCTCTTTAACGCAAACACTACGATACGCAGTAGCTTTTCCTGCTAATGAACGGAAGTAAAAGGACATATGTTAATTTGATTGTTTAACGAGTAAATCCTTTGAGCTTTTGTAATTTGCTGATGTTTTTTTTTCTTTTTCTTTTTCTCGTGTTTGATTGTATTTCCGACAATCTGTGACTATTATTCCTTCTATTTATTCTGATCATTGTTTAAAGTAGTAATTTAGAATCGACGAGGATATTGAGGCAAAAATGTTGCTTCATTTACGCTTGCAATGGCTAGTCTGTTTAGTTGCAAGGAAAAGCGAGAGAATATTAGTATTTCCTTTTTTGTGGGTTTTTACAAAAGATAGTTACTGCTTTTATGAATTAGAAATGAATTAAAAAACCTAGCATTGATGTGTACACATACCTTGATACCCAAAACATTGCTGATTTCGAACACACACACACACACGCACACATAACACACACACACACACACAACCACACACACACACACACACACACACACACACACACACACGCACAACAACACACACACACACCACACACACACACACACACACACACATACAGATAAAAACACACACAGAATACGAAAACGAGACGGTACACATTTTACATTTCTCTCTCGAAAGATGAAAGGAGTCACACTTGAGTACACATATACACACACACACGCATATATAAAAGAGTAACACACAAACATACGTCTTCAGTTGGCATCTATTTCCTCCACTTTTCCATCTCCTCCACTTTCTATTTCCTTCCACACTTTCTATCTCCTCCACTTTCTATCTCCTCCACTTTTCTATTTCCTCCACTTTTTTATCTCCTCCACTTTCTATCTCCTCCCACTTTCTACTTTCTATCTCCTCCACTTTCTTCTCCTCACTTTCTATCTCCTCCACTTTCTATCTCCTCCACTTTCTATTTCCTCCACTTTCTATCTCCTCCCTTTCTCCTCCACTATCCTCCATTTCTATTCCTCCACTTTCTATCT
>NW_020870239.1:296586-299086 GCF_003789085.1 Penaeus vannamei | reverse complement strand
GGAGGAGACTATAGAGATAGTAGCAGAAGAGGAGAGACGGAGAGAGGAGAGAGAGAGAAGAGAGAGAGACGAGAGGAGAGAAAAGAGAGGAGAGAAGAGGAGAGCAGAGAGGGAGAAGAGAGAGAGAGAGAGAGGACGGAGAGAGAGAGGGGCAGGGGAGAAGGAGGGAGGGGAGAAGAGAGAAGAGAGAGAGAGACAGAGAGAGAGAGAAGAGAGAGAGAGAGAAGAGTGAGAGAGAGAGAGAGAGAAGAGAGAGAGAGAGAGAGAGAGAGAGAGAGAGAGAGAGAGAGAGAGAGAGAGAGAGAAGAGAGAGAGAGAGAGAGAGATAGGAATGAATAGAGATACGAGAGAGAGAGAGAGAAAGAGATAGATAGATAGATAGATAGATAGAATAAATAGATAGATAGAGAGAGAGAGAGAGGGAAAGGAAGTGTAAGTTCACATATCACACAGGTTCTTTAAGAAAGACATATCTTGTGTCCAGGATGCTTTAATATCTTATATAAAGTGTACAGAACATCTGCCACGATCTTCTCGTCAAGTAAACAAAAGGTCCCTCTACTAAGAGATGATGTGTATAAAGACGTTCTGTTTATGAACTTATATAAAGGAATAACATTATAAGTGAATATTCCAATGTGATTAAATTTTTGATATACATACAGGATCGGAGGAGAGAGACGGGGGAAGAGGAAGAGAGGAGAGAGGGAGAGAGGGAGAGAGATGAGACAGGGAGAGAGGGAGAGGAGGAGAGGGAGAGAGAGAGAGAGAGAGGGAGAAGACGAGAGAGAGAGAAAGGAGACGAGAAGAGAGAGAGGAAGAGAGAAGAGAGAGAGAGGAGGAGAGAGAGAGGAGAGAGAAGGGAGAGAAGAGAGGAGAGAAAGGGGAGAGGAGACGCGCGCGAAAGAGAGAGAGACAGAGAGAGAGACAGAGACAGAGAGAGTCTCAAAAAAGATGAAAGCAATTAAGCAAGAGATTTGACTTCGACGCAGAAATCCCTAATCTAAAATAGCTTTCAATTGCAATATCATCTCACGGGGAAGAGGAGAGAAGTGGAAAGAAAAAAAGGAGAAAAAGAAAGAAATTAAGTGAGAGAAGATGACTGTAAAAGGAGAGAAGGAAAGGGGAGATAAAAAAAAATAAAGAAGGTAAGAAAGAAAGACAGAGAGAAAGAATGATAGAATAAGAAGAAAAGAAGAAAAAAAGTGGAAAAATGAACTAAGAACGAAATGAGAATAAAGAAGCAATAAGAGAAGAACAAAAATAACGAAAGAAGATGAGAGGAGTAAACAGAGACGAGAAGAAACAAACATCACACCACTGATTACTGTTCCCAACACCAGACTATATTTGTATTTCTATTGATATTTACACATATTTTACGTATTTGAAGATATTTTTTTAATTTTTTATTTCATTTTTATGTACATTGGGTCTCATTAGGAAATATCGATATAGGTTGACTTACGTACCTAAATATAAACAAGATTTTTTTTTCAAATTAACGAACTATACCGGAATGTTTGATTCCGTTCGTTCTTGGTTTCGTATTGCGCAAGAACTTTATGAATGTAAAGATTATTAATTAAATCTAAATTTAGAATGTCATAACTTATTGGGATGATGTGGGTGAAAATTATGCATGAGATGGATTTGAAGTGGAACTTGGGTTGATTGATGATATAACCATTAAACCGTGAATTTTGTATTCAGAAATAGACCCTTAACTAACTTCACTTAATTCACTTGATTTAAAATGCAGTTAAATCAAGTTAAATTAAAGTGAAGGAAAAAAAATCTATAAAAGTTGGTGTAATGTTTGTTAAGCTAGTTAAGAAATAATAAATCTTAAACTTTTGTCGTTTTCCCGTGCTACGCAAGCCAAGAACGATACTGAACAGACGACGACGTATCCCGAAACCTCCACAAACGATCTACATACCCCTTCATCTCCCTGAATAAATCCGAAAATAATCAGAAAAAAACGTTGATTTACGTCGAAAATGTACAGATTAGAGGTTCCTGACTGAGGTACGCGTACTTATCTTGGGGGGGGGGGCAGTGTAGCTGAGGATACACTGTGAGGTGAAGAGTGAATGGCGGTGTTCGATTCCGTGGCTCGGTGGTTGGCGAGGCTGTCCTGCGTGACTTGGAAGGACCAGAACATTTTCAATAAGAAGACTAAGAAGAAAGGGAAGAATAGGAAGAAGGAATAAATGATAGTATGAATAAATACATAAACAGAGAACACAAGCCATAAGAACGCAAATTGAATGGTAACGTTTCGAGCCCGTCAAGCGTTTTTCATCAGACGAACCAATAATTGTAACGTATCATTTCGGTTATTTGTTTGTCTGATGAGGAACCGTCGATAAGTTCGAAACGTAGCGATTCAAATTCAGTTCTTATTGTAGCTGATTCATTTTTATACATACGCACCAACATACATACTCAAACACACACAACACACACCACCACCACACCACAAACACAACACACA
>NW_020870239.1:281586-284086 GCF_003789085.1 Penaeus vannamei | reverse complement strand
AAGTTGACAGGTTGACAGGTTAAAAGTATCTAGTTGACAGGATTATGACTTTAAAAAATACAATTAATCACACGGTCGTTGATTAAATCCTCTAATTAAATCCTTTCTCTTACTGCATTTCATTTCATCATGAGAAAAAGACAATAGCAATTTTATGAATGACGCAATCAAATCAGAATGAATAATACCCGAGCCAAAGAAAAGAAAAAACAACAACAAAAAAACAAAAAAGAAACAAAAAGAAAAGATTAAAAAAAATATAGTACTCATTGCCAAATATTACAACTTAATTAAATGAACCCCCAGCTGCTATCGGGGACACCTTGATCAAAAGAAATGAGAACCCTCCCTTTGCCCTCAATAACACTTTTACACAACCCTCAGTATACAATTTCCAAAAAAAAAAAAAAAAAAAAAAAAACACTCACTCATTGTGCATGGGGCTCTGTTTACCCTGCTCTTTGTGGTGTTTACGGTGAGGGAAAAAAAACATTTGTCTTTATTACCAGACCTCTAATAGCACGAATAGGTAACATACAACAAAGGGTCTTTTTCTCCTATGCTAATCAGTGTTATGTTTCCTTTATTTGCAGGATTTTGAGTGTGGGATAAAATCTGCCTTTGTGAGGTGAAGGTAATGTAGTTGTTTTTTCAAAGTCACTGGTTTAAATTTTGGTGATTTGAGTCCATTTAGTTTTGAATTCTTGTCGTTTCTAATTATTTATCTGTTTATTTATCTATTCATCTTTTATCTCAGTCTGATTTAGAGATCATTTCACATAAATATATAAAGATTATATAGATATGTTAATCAATTTGGTGAATCTCTCAGTATTATCTAGTTCAGTAATCAATCGAAATACTTTGGTAATTGTAATTGTTTTGATGATATGAAATCAAAGGGTGTTTTGCAAAATCGTAGCGTGTGTTTTTGTTTGTTTATTTGTGTATGTGTGTATTTGTATATGTGTGTGTTTATATGTATATATACATTTGTGTGTGTGTGTATGTGTGTGTGTATGTGTATGTGTATGTGTGTGTGTGTGTGTGTGTGTGTATGTGCATGTGTATGTGTGTGTGTGTGTGTGTATGTGTGTGTGTGTGTGTGTGTGTATGTGCATATATTTGTGAGTCATGGCTGTGTGGGTGTTTTCATTAACAACGCTCATGTAAACCCCGTCACTCTGTGTGTGTATAACATGAGCGTGGGCTTAAAATGTGACAAGAACAACACAACGCATTGTATTAATAAACACAGAACACGATCTAGTCCCTGAAAATATACCATAATAAAAAAAAAACACCATCTGTATTAAAGCAACATGACATAGGGCTTCGAACACCAAACACACCGGCGAGTTATACTTAGAAATACGAACAACAATGACATGAAATGAACCGTATTATTCATTTTCACATTTCATCAACCATCTTTCTGCGCACTGAATGGGGTTACAATACAATAATAGAAGGTAAAGAAGAAAAAAGAGAGAGAGAGGGTGAGCATTACATTGTGAACAAAAGGGAGAGACTGAATAGGGGTTCCGTTCAATTACAGGGAGATTTTTTTTTTTTTTTTTTTTTTTAATTTACACGGACCAGCCTCATTCACATGAACGTATATATACAGTTTCATACAAAAAATCCGTGTACACATGAAGGCAACTATTTCTCCTTCTGCTGCAGGTGGTTTCGAGGGTGACCTTCCGACGTATATTTTATTAAAACGCGTTGATACTAGAATACCAGAGATGAGAATATTCTATTGGATGTCCGGAGCAGTTATTACAGACGAAATCAAACCTCTAGACAGACATGGAAAAGAATGATGTAAATAGTCAATTATTGTCACAAATATTGTCATAAAAGGTTGCGTATGATTGGCGGATCCGTAGAGCTATTTATGTTTTATATGTCTACATATAATTATTCATTTATTTAAGAACAAGGTAATATCACGTAGTACTAGTTTTGATTGAAATACTCGTGTCTTTGAGGTCAGGTGGTCAGTAGGACTAACCACTTACTCCTGATGCCGTCTAGATGTTTTACCCGTTTACAATTTTCTTTTTTTTTGCACTAATGAATTCATGAATGAGAATTATAGATACAAATTATCTTATATCTTGTATGTTTTGATAATCAGTGGATGTTAATGCAAGTTTATTTATTCTTTTATTTTTTCTATTCCTTATAGTTATGATTTACACAGGAGATTTGAGGGTATATTTGATATAGAATGACATAGATTTAAAGACAGAGAATTTGGAAATATATATATATATATATATATTATATATATATATATATATATATATATATATATATATATATATATATATATATATATAATATATATATATATATATTATATATATATATATATAATATATATATATATATATATATAACATAAAAAATCTGTTGTATGTACCTTTCCATGCGATGTGTAGAATTTACATTGATCTACATATATATACATTCTTACATACATTCATAC
>NW_020870239.1:239834-252334 GCF_003789085.1 Penaeus vannamei | reverse complement strand
GCTAAAACGGATTTTACAGAAGGCCTACATTTATTTCCTTCACTATCATGCTGATAATATCGTAATAAAATTCCTGACGTCTTTTTTTCACGATACTGATTCTTTTAGTCTATAAAATTCACGAGTTGTTGTTTTTCTTCTGTGGGAATCCTGAGATTTAACTCATTACTATTTCTGTAGGCAATTACATTTTTTTTGTACTGTCTTGTCGCCAAAAAATGCACAATTATAAATTCATACTATGTACATTATATATCTTTGTACATTATCTATGTGCATTATAGATCCTTAACTTTATATACAAAACCCTATAATAATTTCTCGGACGACTGGTCACAAAAATGAAGAAAATAAATATCCAGTTGGTCACACTCAGAGAGAGAGAGAGAGAGAGAGGAGAGAGAGAGAGAGAGAGAGAGAGAGAGAGAGAGAGAGAGAGAGAGAGAGAGAGAGAGAGAGAGAGAGAGAGAGAGAGAGAGAGAGAGAGAGAGAGAGAGAGAGAGAGAGAGAGGAGAGAGAGGAGGTAGGGAGATTAAAATGAGAGTCAGATAGATAGAGAGTGAGAGGGAGAGAGATAGAGAAGGAGAGGTAGAGAGAGAGAGAGGGAGATGGCGAAGGATATTTAGGGAGAGATAGATAGATAGATAGATAGATAGATAGATAGATAGATAGATAGATAGATAGATAGATAGATAGATAGATAGATAGATAGATAGATAGATAGATAGATAGATAGATAGATAGATAGATAGATAGATTATAGAGAGAGAGAGATTCACTGGTCAGCAGTTACCGCTCTGACAGGCTTTTCAATAAGATACATTTCAAACTTGTTCAATAAGAAGCTGTCAATTACCCACAACTTGATATTGAGGTATAATACGGGACACAATATCAATAACTTACCTGGAAATGGAGCTTCTCGTGCCAATATATAATACTTTCAAGAAATATTTCCTAACTTGTTGAAAGAAATGTTGCAACAAATAAATTTTCTTTTTCTAATATATTCACATTTTGGGTATTACAATAAATAGACTTTTCTTTTCTTATATATTCACACATCGGGTATTTACTACAAGGTTCACAAAAACCATTTCGCAACTGCTCAAAATTAAGAATGAAGTAGATTTGCTTAAGAATGTAAAAGTATGTCGTTGTTTTTATACTATCTATTTTCTTTTTTTTTTTATTTTCTTTTTTTTACCATTTTTATCTATTTTTTTTTCTTTTCTTTCCATTTTCATCTCTTTTTCTTTTTTTTTTTTTTCTCTTTTTCTTTTCTTTTTCCCTTTTCATCTCTTTTTTTTTCTTTTTTTCTTTATCTTTTTTCTTTTCTTTTTTCCATTTCATCTCTCTTTTCTTTTCCCATTTTCATCTCTTTTTCTTTTCTTTTTTCCCATTTTCATCTCTTTTTCTTTTCTTTTTTTTCCATTTTCATCTCTTTCTTTCTTTTTTTAATTATTGAGGGTAATTTTTTTTTTTTTTTTTTTTTTTTTTTTTTGCTTGACCATGAACAACTTCAATATTGACTCGTGAAGCACAGCACGTTGCCTAGTTCTATCCAATTTCTAATTTCTTCGTATTTTCAAAAAAAGTTTTCAGATCCAATCTCCCGTGAACTTTTATTCCTCAATATCTATTAATCCCAGTGCTTCAGATCAAGGACAGAGCCAGAAGTTTTGAAATGAAGCGGGTATCTGTGGCTGATATGGGGTCAAAGGTCAATGCTGCTGCTCCCATGTGCCTTACACGATTATATTGTATGCCTTTATGTTAGATGAATCTCTCTCTCTCTCTCCTCTCTCTCTCTTTTTTTCTTCTCTTCTCTCTTTCTCTCTTTCTCTCTCTCTCTCTCTCTCTCTCTCTCTCTCTCTCTTTCACTCTCTCTCTCTCTCTCTTTCACTCTCTCTCTCTCTCTCTCTCTCTCTCTCTCTCTCTCTCTCTCTCTCTCTCTCTCTCTCTCTCTCTCTCTCTCTCTCTCTTCTCTCTTTCTCTCTTTCTCTTCTTCTCCTCTCTCTCTCTCTCTCTCTCTCTCTCTCTCTCTCTCTCTCTCTTCTCTCTCTCTCTCTCTCTCTTCCCTCTTCTCTCTCTCTCTCTCTCTCTCTCTCTCTCTCTCTTCTCTCTCTCTCTCTCTCTCTCTCTCTCTCTCTCTCTCTCTCTCTCTCTCTCTCTCTCTTTCTCTCTCTCTCTCTCTCTCTCTCTCTCTCTCTCTCTCTCTCTCTCTCTCTCTCTCTCTCTCTCTCTCTCTCTCTCTCTCTCTCTCTCTCTCTCTCCTCTCTCTCTCTCTCTCTCTCTCTCTCTCTCTCTCTCTCTCTGTATCTTCAAGGGAGTTCATAATACACTAACTTCAATTCTGTTTTTTTGGTTTTCATATAATTTTTCTACGGTCATGAGGGTTCAATGTCGTAATAACTATCCTTTTTTCTTACATTTTTATTTATCTGTTTCTTTCTATGAAGTTTCTACAATATCCAGTAAGTTTATTTAGATTTTGTGAATATCTTTTTTTTTTCATAGAATTACCAAACATACCTTGACATATCTACATTTTCCATTTTTTTCCATTTTCGATTTTTTCTTCACCTTGTTGAAACAAAAACCTAAATTTGCCCAATTGTTGTATTTGTATGCATAAAAGTCTTCCTATTAATCCAAAATCTCTTTCTCTCTCTCTCTCTCTCTCTTTCTCTCTCTCTCTCTCTCTCTCTCTCTCTTCTCTCTCTCTCTCTCTCTCTCTCTCTCTCTCTCTCTCTCTCTCTCTCTCTCTCTCTCTCTCTCTCTCTTCTTTCTTTTCTCTCTCGCTTATCTATGCAACGGGGAGTTTCACTTCATATATATTTCCCGTAACTGATTCGTATATTTTAATAAAACTCAACTCAATCATTTCACTTCACTGTTTTTCCCTCGTCAAATAAAAGAAAGAAAGAAAGAAAGAAAAAAAAAAAAACAGAATCACAGATCTTTATCAATTTTATTCACTTTTATAATTGGTCATTTTTTTCTTCTTTTTTTTTCTTTTTGCTTGACCCGAGATAAGTTCGACAAAATATAAAAAAATAAAAATAGAAATAAAATAAATAGAAAATAAATAATTTTAAAAAAATGTTAATAAACAAATAAATAATTAAAAACGTGAAAAATAGTTTATTGCCTGAAAGCTGAAGTTACATGAAATCATATCCGGGTTTAAACATTGAATATTTGTCGCATTTTTTATGATAACACGTGATTATGATGATCATGAAATTGGTTATGATTATAATATAGTAATAGTAATGATAATAACATATGATAATGTATGATAATAATAATGATAAATAATGCTAATAATAACTGATGAGGATCATATGATGATGATAAAAAAAATGATAATAATGCTAATAATAATGACATGAGTGAATGATGATAAAAATAATGATAATAATGCTAATAATACTGATGAGGATCATAGTGATGATGATAACAATAATGAGAATAATAATGATGATAATTATGATAATTATAATAATAATGGTAATGATAATAATGATGATATGATGATTGTAACAAGAATGATAACGATAATATAATGATAGTGATAATGATAGATATGATGATATTAGTGATAATGATAATGATAATGATACTAGTAAAATGACGATGATAAGAATGAAATTCAGAATAAAGATAACAATGATGATAATAATTGTAAAAATAGTAATAATAGCAATTATGATAGTAATAAGTAATGATTAATAATGAATGAAAATAATGATAACTGATAAACATTGAGAATAGCAATAATGCTAATAATAAAACTGATAACAATGATAATGATAACAATAATAATGGTAAGGATTCTAACAATTATGATGATGATATGTAATAGTTGACAACTTTAATTTATGATGAAAATAATTTGACGATAAGTATTAATATAGATAGATAAATAAAGAGAGAGAAAAGGACAGAGAGAGAGGAGAGAGAGAGAGAGAGAGATGAGAGAGAAGAGAGAGAGAGAGAGAGAGGAAGAGAGAGGAGAGAGAGAGAGAGAGAGAGAGAGCAAGAGAGAGAGGAGAGAGAGAGAGACAGACAGACAGACAGACAGACAGGACAGACAGACAGAACACACACACACACACACACCACACACACACACACACACACATACACACACACACACAGAGAGAGAGAGAGACAGACGAGAGAGAGAGAAGAGACAGACAGACGACAGAGAGAGACAGAAGAGAGAGCGAGACGAGATAGAGAGAGAGAGAGGAGGAGAGAGAGAGAGAGAGAGAGAGAGAGAGAGCGAGAGAGAGATGAGAGAGAGAAAGAGAGAGAGAGAGAAGAGAGAAAGAAAGAAAAAGAAAGAAAGAAGAAAAAAGAAAAGAAAGAAAAGAAAAGAAAGAAGAAAGAAGAAAGAAAAAGAAAGAAAGAAAGAAAAGACAGATACATAGACATATAGATCAGAGGAGAGAGAGAGAAAAAAGAAAGAAAGAAAGAAAGATAAATAGAGAGCCAGACAGAGAAAGAGAGTGTGTGCGTGCGTTCGTGTTCTCGTGTGTTCGTGCTCGTCCACACGGAAGTGCTCGTGTGCTTATGACTGTTTGTGTATATATATGTGCGTTTGTTAATATTGGAAACGGCCCCCGCATAAACTTGGAGAAAGTCAATAGCACTCAAGATTATCGAAAAATCTTGGAACAAGTTGGAAACGCCTCACAAAGATAAAAAAAAAAAAAAAAGCTGCACTTGAAAAATTGTTTACACGCGGTCAAAAGAGTTTAAAAATTCTTCAGGGGAAAAAGAAGAGAGGGAAGAAAGAATTCATTAAAAAAAAGATGAAGTAGAAAAAGAAAAAAAAAAAAAAGTAAAACTAACAAGATATTTGATGAAATCAGAAACCAATAAATATCCAAAATATCAAAAAGTCCATCTTATCTATAAAACAAAAAGTGAAAATCCCAATAAGGGAGTTTGAAATATTTTTGAAACCGACAAGGACCAAAGGGTTTTGCAAAAAAAAAAAAAAAAAAAAAAAAAAAAAAAAAAATTCAGGACATGAAAAATTGCAAGATTTGAGGAATTTTTGACAATATGAAAGTTCAGGACGGATCGACCTAAGAAAGCTTTGATGTCATGCTTTGAAGTGAAGAAAAAGTTGCAAAATATATTAATTTGATATTTAAAACTATTTTCATACTACCCCAAAAAATATGAAAAATAGTATTGCTTAGTATTAATAGTGGTGATAATGGGTGTTGGTAATCACAGCTTTAGTTGTAATAATAAGATATGATCACGATAATGATAGTGATAATAAGATTTGGATATGATGATAATTATGATGATGAGGGTGATGCTGCTGATGATGACAATAATAATGATGATTGTGATGATGATGATGATGATGATGATGGTAATGATGATGGTGATGATATTGACAATAATGATGATTATGGTGATGCTGATTGTAATGATGATGATGATGGTTATTATAATGATAGTAAAAATTATATTAATAAGGATGATGATAATAATAATAAATGGTGATGCTGAAATAAATAGTAATGATGATGATGATGAAAATAATGATAATAATGATAATGATTTAGGTTATTGATAATGATACTAACGATGATAATAGTAATTATAGAAAAATAATAAGAACATAATCATAATAATGTGTGTGTGTGTGTGTGTGTGTCCGTGCATGTGTGTGTGTGTTTGTGTGTGTGTCCGTGCGTGTGTGTGTGTGTGTGCTGTGTTCGTGCGTGTGTGTTGTGTGCGTGTATTTGCGTGTATGCGTGTGATACCCCAACCTGGAACCCCATCCACCCACCCCCCGCCCCCCTCAACGCCGCTATAAACCAGCAGCAGCGATCCAGCTGTCACCCGCTGCCCCGCCCCCCTGGCCCTCGTCTATAACTCAGGGTGAGGCCGGGGGGGGGGGGGGGGAGAACGTTGCCCGACGGAGATGCTTATTTAGCCCCGAGAACACAACAGATGATGGAGAGCTGGGAATGGGGAGGAGAGAAAGGGGGTGGGGAGAAGGAGGGGGATGAGGAGGAGAAGGGGAGAGGAAGGGAGGAAAGGGAGAAGAGGAGGAGGAGAGGGTGGAGGAGGGGGAGAGAGAGGGAGGGGGGAGAGGAGGGGAGAGAGAGGGGGAGAGGAGAGAGGGAGGAGAGGAAGAGAGAGGAGGAGGAGGGGAGGAGAGAGGAGGGAGAGAGAGAGGGAGAGGGGGAAGAAATGGGAGAAGGGCGAGAGGAAAGAGAGGAGAGAGAGGGGGGAGGAGGTGAGAGCGAGAAAGGAAAGGGAGAGAGAGAAAGGGAGGTGAGAGAGAGAGGGAGTGGGAGGGAGAAAGGGATGAGGGGAGAGAGAGGGAGGAAGAGAGAAAGAAGGGGGAGGAGAGGGGAGAGCGAGAAAAGGAGAGGGAGAGAGAAATGAAGGGAGAGGGGTGGAGAAAGGGAAGGGGAAAGAGGGATGAAGGAGAGAGTGTGGTAAGAGGAGGAGAGAGAGAAAGGAAAGGGAGAGAGAGAGAGGAAGGGGAACGAGGCAAGTGAGAACGAGGGTAGAGGATAGAATGCAAAGAGGGGAGAGCGAAGACAGGGTATAATGCAGAGGGAAAAGAAAAAGAGAAAAGAAGGAGAAAGAGAAAAGGAGGAGGGGAGAGAGGTGGAGAGAGGGAAGCGGGGTAAAATGCAGAGAGGGAGAGAGAAGAGAGGATAGAGGGAAGAGAGAAGAAAAGAAGAGGGGATGGAGGAGAGAGGGGAGAGAGAAAGGAAGGGGAGAGGGAAGAGAGTAAAGGAGGAAGAACAAAGGAGTATAGAGAGGGAAGAAGAGACGGAGAGAGGAGGCGAGAGAGGGGAGAGAGTGAGGGGATATATCTGGAAAATGATTAGTGGTGTTACCGAAGCTCTGGGGAGGAGGGGTGGGGAGAAGGAGAGAGGGAGGGAGAGAGAGGAAAGGAGGGGAGGAGGAGGATAGGGAAGAGGAGGAAGAGGAGAAAGAGAGAGGGAGAGGGGAGAGGAAGAGGGAGAGGGAGAGGGAGAGGAGAGAGGAAGAGAAGGAGAGGAGAGGGAGAGGAGGGAGAGAGAGGAAGAGAGGGAGAGGAGAGGAGAGAGAGGGAGAGGAGAAGAGGAGAGGGAAGGGGGAGGGAATGGGAAGGGGAGAGGGGAGGAGAGAGGAAGAGAAAGGGAGAGGGAGAGGAAGAGGAAGAGAGAGAGGAGAGGAGGGAGAGGAAGAGGAAGGGAGAGGAGAGAGATGGAGAGGAATGAGAGAAAAAGGAGAGGAGAGGAGAGAGAGAGAAAGGAGGAGGAGTGAGGAAAGGAGGGAAGGAGAGAGAGTTACATCGAAGCGATGATTGCCATAATTTCCGAAATGAATTTCATCAATATATAACTTCTTTACATAACTACAGTATATGTAATATTTGAACCTCGTTCCATCGTTTAATACTTGTTTTCCAGTTATTTGCTTCCTCCCCTTCCCCTTCTCCATCTATCTATTCTACTACCTTCTTTATCTGTTTATCTGCACGTACACACACACACACATATAATATAAACACACATGAAACACACACACACAAAATAAACACTAACACACACTACACACCACCACACATGCACACACACAGACACACACACATACACATAAACACACACACACACACACGCACAAACACACAAACAATACACACATAAACACACGCACGCACACACGCACACGCATGTACATATACATACACACACACATCAACATAGACAGAATGATATAAACATACTTGAATATATATATAATATATACGTATATATATAATATATATATATATATCTAGAGAGAAAGAGAGAGAGAGACAGAGAGAGAAAGAGAGAAGAGAGAGAGAGAGAGAGAGAGAGGAGAGAAAGAGACAGAGACAGAGACAGAGACAGAGACAAAGAAAGAGAAAGAGAAAGAAACAGAAAGTGAGAGAAAGAAAGAAACAGAAAGAGAGAAGAGAAAGAGAGAGAAAGAATGAGAGAAAGAGAAAGAAACAGAGAAGAAAGAAAGAGAAAGACAGAGAAAGAGAGAGAAAGAGAGAGAGAGAGAGCCCAGCCTAGCGTGACAAGCAATGGCTCATGGCGAGAAAGCGAGAGGAACACGACACGGAAGAAAAAATAGAACGATTATTCTTCTCAGGATGGGAAGAGTTTTGTCTTTGTTTGTTTTTGTTTTTGTTTGTTGGAGGTTTTTTTGTTTGTTTGTTTGTTGTTTGTTTGTAATGGTTGGGATGTTTTTTTGTTTTGTTTTGTTTGTTTGGGAAGTTTTTTGTTTGTTTGTTTGTTTGTTTGTTGTAATGGTTGGGATTTTTTTTGGTTTTTGTTTGTTGTTGGGAAGTTTTTTGTTTGTTTGTTTGTTTGTTTGTTGTAATGGTTGGGCGTTTTTTTTTTTGTTTTTGTTTTTGTTTTCATGTTTTGGATTTGAAGGCTTTTTGTTTTCTGTTTTTGTTTTATTGTATTTGTTAGATTTCGTTGATAGATCGATGTAGTTGCGGTATTACGTGTGCACAATTAGATATACATACATATATACACATACATAAACATACATACACATACAAAGAAATCAACAAACAAGTCTTGCAAATTGCAAAACGTACACACACACACACACACACACACACACACACACACACACACACACACACACACACACACACACACACACACACACACACAGACACACACACAGCACACACACACACACACACAAGCACACACAAACACACACACACACATTAAACATGTACATGCAAAACTGATTGTAACTGACTTGCTTTTGATTTCGAAAACTGTTACCAAAAAAAAAAAAAAAGAAAAAAAAAAATCGATTTAGTCACATATACAAACAAACAAACATCGAAAAACGACAAAACTGTATAGTCTTTTAAAACTATAACTTTCATGATCGCTCAGAAATATTAGAACGTTAAGTTAGTTAAGACTAAAATGTTTATTTCATTTTTTAAAAAATCTGATGAGGATCTCAGCGTGTCTCGAAACGTCATGTCTCAGATTTTCTTTCTTTGTGCTTCTCTTTCAGATTTTGGACTAAATTTTGTACGTGTCACGTCCTTGAATTTCTTTCTCTGTGTGTTTATCTTTCATTTCATATTCTGTATCAAATCTTAATTTTTTTTTTATTCCAATATGATATATCTTTGAGTTCCTTTATCCTTGTGTTTATCATGAATTTCAAATTTTGTATCAAATCTTAATGTAATTTTTATTTCAATTTAATATATCCTTGACTTCCTTTCTCTGTGTGTTTATCTTTTATTTCATATTTTGTATCAGATCTTAATTTATTTTTTATTCCAATTTGATATATCCTTGAATTCCTTTCTCTGTGTGTTTATATTTCATTTCATATTTTGTATCAAATGTTAATATAATTTTTATTCCAATTTGATATAAACGACCAAGTTACCTTTCTATTCTTTCTATATTTCTTTATGTAATTTTTATTCCAATTTAATAAGAACGACCACGTTGCTGTCTCCCTCCACCCTTTTATTTTATATCCTTTCATATTCAAGCAAATGCGATATATAAAACGTGTTTATGTCCCAAAACAAAAGCAACTTTAGCTATTGTCTATTGTCTTTCAGTTATGTGAATACGCTTTAGACCCAGAAACGCGGACCAGCGATTAGTGAATACATTTTAGGCCCCGGGACACGCCCCAGCGATTAGGAATGAATAATCTGATTACCATTTTGTTCGTAGTTAAACTGTATTGTAACTTAACAATAGCAAAGGTCTTTGTTCTCATCGTTCTATTTAAATCGACTTTCGGAAGAAGGTTCGATTCGATATGAGATGGAATTCGTTATGCTGAGAATATTTAGTGAATTTGTGTAAGTTTTTTTTATTTATTCATTAATTTATGCATTTTTTCTCCTAGGTTTGTGTATTGGTGTTTATTCTATTTGTCATCATTGTTGTTGTTGTTGTTATTGTACATATTATTATTTTTGTTATCATTATTATTATCATAATTATAACAATAATGATGATGATAAAATAATAATTATTATCATTGTTGTTGTTATTATTATCATCATTACTATTATCATTATTATCATTATGATTGTTATTGTTATTATTATTTATTATTATTATTATTATTATTATCATTATTATTATTGCTGTTGTTGTTGTTGTTGCTGTTATTATTATTATTATTATTATCATCATTATTATTATTTTATCATTATTATTATTATTATTATTATTATTATTATTATTATTATTATTATTATTATTATTATTATTATTATTATTATTATTATTATCATCATCATTATTATTATCACCAGTATCATTATTATTATTATTACCATTAATATCATTATTGTCATTACTATTATCATTATCATTTTCTTGACTCTTATTATTAGCATTATTATTATTATGATAATTATCATTATTACTACTATTATTATCATTATTGATATCAAAATGATTATCATTGTTATCATCATCATTATTATATCATTATTATATTATCATTGCCAACATTTCTTTATCATTCTCATTGATATTATCCTTACTATCAATGTTATTATGATCAATATTATCATCATTATTATTATTATTATTATTATTATTATTATTATTATTATTATTATTATTATTATTATTATTATCATTATTATTATTATTATTATTATTATTATTATTATTATTATTATTATTATTATTATTATTATTATTCATCATCATTATTATTATTATTATTATCATTATTATTATCATATTATTATTATTATTATTATTATTATTATTATTATTATTATTATTATTATTATCATTTCTATTATTATTATTATCATCATCGTTATTTTTATGATTATGATTGATATTATTGTGAGTATTGATGTTACTCTATTATTATTATTATTATTATTATTATTATTATCGCTAATATTTTTTTATTATTATTATTATCATTATTATCTTTGGTACTATTATCACTATCAATATCATTATTATTAATATTATGATGATAATAAGAATAGTAATTATGATTATGAAAATGAAAAAAAACACAATCATGGTGACAAATGTAGAAAAGGTATGAATGAGAATGAATCTTTTCACAATACAAGAGATGTATTTGAACGGTTTCGTCGGAAATACAATAACAATGTATTTCTGACGATGCTGTATTCGAAACCGGTCAAATACGTCTCTTGTATTGTGAAAAAGATTCATTTTCATTCATACCTTTTCTACATGTTAAGGATAATAATAATAATGATAATAATAAAGATAATAATGATAATAATTATAATAATGATAATAATTATAATAATGATAACAATAATAATAATGATGATAGTAATGCGACTACTACTACAACAACAAATAATAATAATAATAATAACAATAATGAAAAGAATCATCATTAAAATTGCTGTTATTATTACTATCATTATTGTCCGTATTAGTGCTTTATCATCATCATTATTCTCATTATGATTATCATCATTAAAATCGTTAGTATAACTATTATTGCTATGATAATATCTATTGTTATCATTATTACATTACATTATCATAATTATTATTATCATTATCTTTATTATCCTTGTCATGATCATTATCATTATTACTGTTTTTATCATTATTATTGTTATCATTATAATTATTATTGTTATTATTATTATCATTATTATTATTACTATTATTATAATCACCATTATCATTACTATTGTTGATATTTTCATTATCATTGTTATTATTATCATTATTACTATTATCATTATCATTATTATTATCATAATTGTTATTATTAGAATAACAATTGTTATTATTATAGTAATGAAAATAATAATAAGAAAATAATGATGATAATGACAATTGTAAGGAAAAAAAATTATTATCATGATTATTATTTATATTATTATCATTTAATTCCTACTGTCATTATCATTATTATGATTATTATAACTGTTATTGTCTCTATTATTGCTATTACCATTATCACTATTATCTTTATTATTACTTTTTTATTATTATCATTATCAACATCATTATTATCACCAATATCATCAATGTTATTATTATCATTATTTTTACTATTACTATCATATTCATTATTATTATTATTATTGCTATTATCATTACTATTATTATTGGTATTATTATTATCATGACCATTACAATTATTATTCTTATTATTACAATTTATTATCATAATTCTATGTATCTAATTTTTTTTTTGATCAGAGGCGATCTCATAAGGCTTCATAAAATATATGCTGTTGAATATGCTGAAATTATTGGAAACCCTTCATGATATTTCAAATATATAAAATGGAGTATTGATAATTATACCTGTTTTAAAATCATGATATAAATCAATCTCTTATATATATATATATATATATATATATATATATATATATATATATATATATATATATATATATATATATAATATATACATATATATATATATATATA
>NW_020870239.1:229505-236865 GCF_003789085.1 Penaeus vannamei | reverse complement strand
CACCGAGACCGACCAAAGAAACAACAACAACACAAGTATGAACATCACACAACAAGATATAAACTAAGATAGAGACTTCAATCAAAGCAACAAACAACACAACACCAATATAGAACGCACAACAAAATGACAACAACAAAAAAGTAATAAAAAGGTCCAGACAACACAAAACAAACGATACTACACACTACAACACTTGGAGTCCGCAGATCAATGCTCATCATATCCGACAACACCAATACACTCACAAACATAACATACACTAGAATACATTATACAACAGGAAGCAGCAATACTACGAAAACAACAACAAGACAATCTAAAACACAAAACCAACAAGACATTACACACAAACACAATCACCGAGAGTGAATGCAAATCACAATATATCAACTCGGGCAGCGTTCCCACTGCTCCGTCATTGTCAAAAGGACGTGATGGAAAGTCGAGTGAAGGTGGAGTGACTTTCGATAGAGAGGGAACAGGAAGGAAAAGAAGTGTTATTTATTTATTTATATTATTTGAAGGAACAGAAAATTTTATTGTTCTATGTTTATTATGATTGTTGTTGATTATAGGATGTATAGATAGATGTAGATATGAGATATTATTATATCATTTATCGAGTCCAATTTCTTTCATCCTACATGCAGGCAGACGTTGTTATCCAATTATCATGTATCTTTCATAACGTCGATCATATCATCAGTCCATTCACACTCATTCATATTATTCATTCCTAATATATATCTCAATCATACATCAACCGATTTTCACAATATTAGAATGGTAAGATAGCATTACTGAAGTAAACAATTACTGAGTTATCATTATTGTGCTATATGGATCGTTTTTAAGATGCTATTGTTCTCTATTTTTCATTGTTATCATTATTACTTGTTATCATTAATTTAAATTGCTACTTATTTTCAATGTTTTATACGTTTCTCAACTAAACATGAATAATAATTGTTTCATTTGCTAATTAATATTATTATTATTATAAACCATCATAATTTTCAACATAAAAATAACTATTGACTTGTAGGCATGCAGTAGTTATAATAGCGCAATAAAACATCATAGGCAAGATAGATAATATGCATAAAGTAGTATAGTATGTTAGCAAACAGAAACATGACTATATGTCATAACAAGACGTCCTGAAATAAGGCGAATTCTGGGCAAGCATCAAGTCAACACGACAACCGACAGCAACAATCACATGCAACATTCCCGCAATCACAGACAACAAATCACAATCAGAATCAATCACAAACATTCGCGCATCACAACACATAATCGAACCAATAATGACCACAACACAAACAGCAATCAACAACAACGCACAACAACCCGCACCAAACAATCTAAACTCCTGCGATCCCCCCCCCCCCCTTAACCATCAAAAAACACACAAAAAAAAAAAAAAAAAAAAAAAAACGTTCACCCTCGCATCAACAAGAACATGCAACAACATCCAACAACAATCAACAGACAACTAGAGAACTGTACTCACAACCACAACATCCGCAACCAAACTTTCTCGAACTCTCGATTGCCCCCCCCTCCACCCCCCCTAATTCGTAGGAGATAAATGTCTACTCCCCACCTAATAAAAAAAAAAAAAAAAAAAAAAAGAAACTAATATAAAAACACGCGTTAACAGTTATCCCTCGAACCAACGAACGACAGGAGAAAGTTCCGACTCGTCCTCGGAGACCGCTGCTCCTCGCAGATCACCGAGACCGATGTTTATAGAGAAAAGGACCCTGATGGCCTAACTCTCGAGGATTATCCCCAAGCGAGATGGGGTCGGCCACGGGTTTCTTTGGAGGGGGAGGTTGGGGAGGGGACGGGGATGGTAGGGGGAAGGGAAGAATGGAGGGAGTGGAGGGATGGGAGAGAAGAGGGGGGGGGTGAGAATAGGAGGTGGGGGATGGGAGGGGGGGGAGTGGAAGTAAGGGGTGGAGAGGCACGGGGGTAAGAAGAGTGAGTTGGTTGGGGGGGGAAGGGGGGAAAAAAGAGGGGGTGAAGGAGTGGTGAAGGAGGGAAGGAGAGAAGAGAGATGAGGAGAAGAGAAGAGAGAGGAGAGAGAGAGAGAGAGAGAGAGAGAGGAGAGAGAGAGAGAGAGAGAGAGAGAGAGAGAGAGAGAGAGTGAGGGTAGCACGAGAAATGAGAAAGAGAAAGAAAGAGAGAAGAAAGAGAGAAACAATGAGAGAGAGTAAGAGAGATGAAGGAGAGAGAGAGAGAGAGAGATAGACCGAGAAGAAGAGTAGTTCGATGCGCAGAGATAAAATTGAGACAGAGAGAGAGGAGAGAGAGAAATCCGCAAAGTGGTTAATAAAATTTGTATTAAAACAGGACATTTAGTGAAGATCAAACACTCTTCTTTATCAAGTAACGTACCCTTTAAACAAGCCCCACAAACATTATTAAAGAAGTGAGTATACAAAATACTAATAATGGGCAAATTGGCATACAATCATTAGATCATGGTATACCACATGATTACTTCTAAAAACCTCACATTCCTTTCTTATTCTTTTTTTATCCTTACATCCGAGCAATAAGAGTCCTAATGCTTGACGGCGAATATTATCCTAGTGTTGAAAGACTGAAAGAAATGTCATTTTTGGTGTACACATATTGATGTTTTAATTATTGATTAATATCAATAGAATTATTTAATAGCAATATTTGATCATCCTCATATTTTAATGCATTTAAGTATAGTTTTTTAAAATATTTTAGAAATATTCTGAATTCTTAGGTTTAAATAGTCTAATTTTGATAGAGTTTGTTAATTATTATGTAGTTTTTATACTTATCTTGATTTAGATAATTAGTACTTTAATATTGTATATACTCCCGAATAAGATTAGATCAATAATTGTTGAACACATGCACACACTATTATCAAAAACGAACATAGCAGACAGGATTATTTGAAGTTTATTTCATCAGCACGTATTATTTCTTAATTCCGGAGAGTGTATGAGAGCCTCACTCAACACACCACAGGAGCAGTGTCTCCTTCCACAAAGTCGTACTGGAGGGAGGAGAGAGATCGAGTCTTCATATGTAGGTGAGTGAGGCATGTGAAAGGAATACGAGTCAGAGTCTTTAAATTCCATTTTTTATATAGTGCATGCATCTTTATATTTCAGTCACAGTTTTTCCGGTTGGAGTGGAATCGAACGCTAGCGGGGATCACAAAAAACGGTCTGTCCCTCTTAATGCGCATCATTACTCGAAACCGAGGAAATCAAACAAGAATATCAAATTATGAAAATAACGAAAGTACACAGGTAATCTTCGCTCCCAAGATTAGATATTTTTCTTAAACGTGTTCACTTTCTAACATCATCCCTATCCTTTATATATATATAGATGAATATTAATACTCATACTATATAATATCATATATATAATAATATTATAGTATACAATTATACGTACATATATATAATATATATAATATATATATAGATATAAATTATATAAGGATAATTCTTATTTGATATTTGAGTAATGTAAAATGTATAATAATATATAAGTCTATTTATAATAATATACTATTCACCCACCTACACTATATATATTATATACTATACTATATAACTTATATATGTGAATAGGTATTATATACGAATTAATACCTACAATAGAATACTATAAAGTGGTATAATCAGAATAAGTATAACTATAATGAATATTATTAAACTATTATGGATTGTATAATAAATTAATAATAAATGTACAGTATAGATGAATTAAATATAATGAATATTCACTACTTACTATTAAATATATACCATACAACTAGTATATACTACGTGATAATATACACTAATATAGTAAATTTAATATATAAAATCGATTAGTATAAATATAGTAATATCAAATTATATAAAAAATAATAGGTAAGAAGATAAATATCAATATATATATAACTATTTGAACAAGTGACCCCCTCTTTTGTTCACGGACCAAGTGGGCTTTTTAGAAATGCGTTTTTTTCACTAGAATGTAACAACACGCCACAGCAAACACACCAACACTCCACTCACACACACACACACAACAACACACAGCACACGAGACTGCACAACATCAACACACTACGAATAGCACACCACAAGATCAAGCAGCACAACAAACACACACACATCACAACACACAACACACAACACCACAGCAACACAACACCACACACAAAAAAAAAAAATATATATATATATAGTACAAAATTAAATTAAGTGAAAATCAAGAATGAACGCATAAAATGTAATAACAATAATTCTCATATATATACGTATAATATTATATATAATATATAATAAGTACGTATAAATATAGATAAAAGTATAATATCAATTATATAGATAATATAAGATCTTATATATTTATATAACCCTAATATAATATATATACGAGTACGGATATTCACTACTAATTATAAATATATATTTTAAGCTATTTAGCCATATATATACAAGGATAATATGTATTGAAAAGTTATAATAATATAAATACTAAATAAAGTAAATAATAACTTATATATTAGTATTGTAAAAATTGATATACATAATACTGTATGAAATGGTATACGTAGATATTACTCTATCATAATATAATGATAGACTATTTAGTTCACCTACTATAATAAATAATTCATTTTAGTGTATACCTTATAAGTATATATATATATAATATTAGCTTATAATTACTCCCATATATATAATATATATATATATATATATAATATATAACATACTAACTATAGTATATATATATATATATGGAAATACTATATAATTAAATATAAATATTAACTGTATATAAAAATGTTATGATATATACGGTAACTTATATATATATATATATAACATATATAATTATGTATATTATATATATATATATTATATTATATATATTTATCATATGAGAAGAGTTAGGTAATACTATATACTATAACTATGTCAGATATTAATAATTATTATATCAAGTATACATGATCAACTATATAATAGTATAATCTATATGTATGTATATAGAATAAACAGATTAATTGAATAATCCATCATGCCATAACAGCATCATGAATAAATAAGTAATCACGACAATAAATAATAATAAATACATAATAATAATAATAATTAATGTCATGATTCACATTCACAAAAAACGAAAGAAGAAGAGGAGGGTCCGAGCATGCTGAAAGCTACTTGTCGCTCAAACATACTTAGAGACGCAAAATATAGTGGTGTACTAGGAGATACAGCCAATTACTACTCCCTTTCAAAAAAGAAAAAAAAAAAAAAAAAAAAAAAACAAGAGGGAGGGAGGGCGGCTGAGATGGAGGAAAGGGGAGAGACACCTGATATTGAAGGACTGTCAATAGAACTTATCTATATTCATGCTCCATCACCCATGCATATCATTTCGTATAAAAGGTGTATTCCATGCGAGCAAATAACTCACAGAGTGGAAAACGTGCCATAGATGGGAAAGTTGACCTGGTTTTGAGTTTTCGTTTTTTTGAGAACGAGCCATCGGTGTTTTTTCAACAATGGGAGGAGTTTGGAGAAAAGGAAAAAAATGATGAGAGAGATATGAGAGATTCATATGTGCGTGTATGTATGTATGAATATGTGTGTATATATGTATATATCAATATGTACATGCATACATATGAGTATATATATATATATATATATATATATATTATATATATATATATATATATATATATATATATATATCTATGTGTGTGTGTGTGTGTGTTGTGTGTGTGTGCGTGTGTGTGTGTTGTGTGTGTATGTGCGTGCGTGCGTGTGTGGCGCGCGCACCGCGAGTTAGGAACGACACCTAATGAAACCCCAACTGAGCCCAAGAAAGGAATTTGTAATAAAAACAAAACAAACAAAAAAGATAATAATAATCTTCACAAGACACGATCCCTCGTCGAATCCCTTAATACAAGTCTTCCTATTTATCAAAGAAATGAAAAGGAGAGATGCCTGATTCCGCCATCTTTTTTTTTTTTTTTTTTTTTTTTTTTTTTTTTTTTTTTTTTTTGTTACGATTAATCAGCCGGGAAGGCAAAAATCCTCCGGCTTGGGACTTTCTCCTTCCTCCATCGCGGCCGATTTCTGATTCGCCGGGAATAATCAAGGGGAAATCGGAGCGAGAAAAGGCTTAATGAAATCGGGCTGCGCTTCCGTCAGTCAATTTTTTTTTTCTTTTTTTTTGTCTTCTTTTTTTCTTTTCTTCGTCTTACTTTCGTCTTTTTTTTTTCTTTTAATTCGTTTCTCTTTTTTGTCTTCTTTTTTCTTTTCTTCGTCTTCTTTTCGTCTTTTTTTTTCTTTTTCTTTTTTTTTCGTTTCTCTCTCTTTTCTTTATCACTCTCCGCTGCTATTTCTGTTTCGTCACTACTTGTTCTTTTCTCTCTATTCTTACCTTCTTTTTTTTTCTTTTTCTTTCTTTTTCTCTCTCCATTCTTCATCACTCTCCGCTGCTATTTCTGTTTCGTCACTACTTGTTCTTTTCTCTCTATTCTTACCTTCTTCCTTCTTTCTTTTTCTTTCTTTTCTTCGTTTCTCTCTCCATTCTTCATCACTCTCCGCTGCTATTTCTATTTCGTCACTAGGTCTTTTCTCTCTATTCTTACCTTCCCTTCTTTTATTCTCTTTCTCTTGTTCTCATCCTTTTCCCCGTTCTCTCCTTTTCCTCATACTTCACCTCTTCCTCACTCCTCTTATTCCCCTTATCCTCACCCCCTTCTCTGTCACTTCCTCTATCCTCATACGTCAAATCTTTCCCCTACTTCTTTCCTCCCTTCACCCTCCCCCTTCCCCCCCACCCCCCTTCTGGCTTCACCCTCACCACCACTCCCCCCTCTGCCCTTTATCATCCCCCCCACTCCCTCCCCCCTTCTGGCTTCCATCATCACCCCCCCTCCTTTCCCTCTGCCTTTAATCATACCCCTTTCTTTTCCTTCTTTTAATATCGCCTCTTTATTTCCCTCTCTACTTAGCCATCACTTTCTTTCTCATAACTTCCTTTTAATCCTTCCTCTTCTCCCCATCATCCGTTTTTTTTTCTTTGTCTCTCTCCTTCCCTCCCCTTCCTTTCGTCCATTCCCCTCTTTCTCCCTATCCTTCCCTCCTTTTTCTTTCTTTGTCTGTCTCCTTCCCTACCCTTCCTTCCCTCCCCTTCCCCTCCCCATTCCTTTCCTCCTATCCCCTTCCCTTCTCCCATCCCTCCCTTCCTTCCTTCCCTTCCTTCCCCTCCCATCCTTCCTCCTATCCCCCCCTTCTCCCCATCCATCCCTTCCTTCCTTCCCTCCCCTTCC
>NW_020870239.1:184505-199505 GCF_003789085.1 Penaeus vannamei | reverse complement strand
ATTATCATTATTGCTGTTGTTGTTGTTGCTGCTGTTGTTATTGTTATTGTTACTATTATTGTTACTATTATTATTAACATTATTATTATGATTATAATGATAATAAGAATATTGATGATAATAGTATTAATAATAATGATGATGATAGTACTAACGATTATTATGATAATAATAATGATATTAGAAATATTAATGATAAGGATAATAAATATAATGATAATAATGATGATGATGATGATGAAAATGATGATGATGATGATAGTACTAACGATTATTATGATAATAATAATGATATTAGAAATATTAATGATAAGGATAATAAATATAATAATAATAATGAAAATGATAATGATGATAATAATAATAATGATATTAATAATAATAATAATAATGCTAATAATGATGATGATGATGATGATGATAATAATAATAATGATAATAATAATAGTAATAATAATAATAGTGATAATAATAACAATTATAATGATAATGACAATATTGATGATAATAACAACAACAACAATAACAATAATAATAATAATAATAATAATAATAATAATTATTATTATTATTATTATTATCATTATTATTATTGTTGTTTTTATCATCAGTATTATTACCATTGTTGTTATTATCATCATTATTATTACTAATATTAGCATCATCATTGCCATTATTATTATCATTATCATTATTATTGTTATTATCATTGTCACTATCATTATCATTGCTATTATTATTATCATCATCATCATCATCATCATCATCATTATTATTATTATTATTATTATTATTATTATTATTATTATTATTATTATTATATTATATTATTATTATTATTATTATTATTATTATTATTATTATTATTATTATTATTATTATTATTATTATTATTAAAGTTATCATACTTGTTAGCACCATTGTTATTATTAGCATTCTTATCGCTATCATTGTTAGTGTTACCATTATCATTAGCATTATTATCATCAGTTTTACTATTATTGTTATTATTATTATGATCATAATCATTGTCATTGTTGTTGATTGTATTATCATTATTTTTACTATTATTATCATTATTACTATTGTTGTTATCATTATCATTATTATACATTCTCATTCTCATTGTCATTATCATTATCAATATCATTATGCTTACTATTATTACTATTATTTTTATTATTAAAATCATTATCATTATTCATGTTATTATATTTACTATTATTATTATCGTTGCCATTGTTATATTCATTAAATTTTATCATTATTACTATTACTATTATCATTATCATTTTTATTATTCTTGTTGTTGATACGTTTATTGTTATTATTATTACTATTATAATCATGATTTTCATTACTATCATTACTACTCCTATTAATTTTATCATTTTAATAATTATCATTCCTAGTTTTGTTCTCATCACTATTATCATTATCAGTGACTGAATTATTATTTTTATGATCATCATTATTTTTTCTATTACTATTACTACTTTTATTATAATCACCAGTATCGTTACCATTATAACCATGAATATTATTGTTATTGTTAGTATTACTATCATCAATATTGTCGATACCATTATCATTATTGCTTTATTATTGCTTATTATCATTATTATCATTATCATCATCATCATTATCATCATCGTTATTACGATAATTTTCACTTTCATTGTCACTATCATTTTTATCATTTTCATTAGTATTATTGCTATAATTATTTTTATCATTATCATAATCATTATCAATTTTAGCATTATAATCATTGTCAATTTTATCATTATCATAATCATTATCAATTTTATCATTATCATTTTTTATTTGATTATCATCATCATTATTGTTATGATTATTATTAATATTATTGTAATGATTATTATTGTTACTATTAATATCATGTCATGGTTAATGTTATCATTATATATTTTGTTCTTATTCATTCTACTATATTTATTATTTTCATTACTATTAGTATTATTATCATCATTACTAGTATTATCACTATCATTTTTATTAACATCATCATCATTATTATTACTATTATTGTCATTATTATTATCATTCATTATCGCTATCAGAGCTAATATTATTTAACATCGTTATTATTATTATCATTATTATCATCATAATCATTGTCGTTATCCTCCCCAAGATACAAACTCACTGGCAGCGCACTTTATAAATGGAAATGCCGGGGAGAGGGGTATACACAGAGAAAACACCACAAACTCACTCAGATGGCACTCAGACGCCACAGGCTACGAGCCACTGGCACTTCCTCCAAATGTAAAAAGAGGTACCGAAGTCATATTGCACAGACTAAGACTTGGTTACCCATGCGCTTGTTAATTCTTAAAGACATGGTTGTCATGGAATGTAAGCACTGCGGCAAGCCGGAGCTGATCTCAGTGATAAGAACAGCCACCTCCTTTGAGCAATGCAGCACATGAGTCTATGGGCGAATGTCCGAGGACAAGGCAGAATTTCATCTCTTTGGTGACACTGGAGGCCAAAGATGTGTGTTGTGTGGCTCGACTGAATCATGATTTGCACTGTTCCTTCGTGCACTGGGATCAGACTGATTTGCTAAAGGCTGGATGTGAACTTATGGCACAGGTTCCATTCCTCCGGACCTGTTGAGGAGCGTAGTCATCCCTCTCTGGAAAGAGAGAGGGGATCATTGGGACTGTAGCAACTACCGTGGTATCACACTGCTCAGTGTACCAAGGTTTTAGCCTACATTCTTCTGAAATGGATTCGCAACCACCTACTAAGGCACCAAAGACCGAAGCAATCTGGATTCACTCCTGACAAGTCCACAATAGACCATATCCTAGCGGTTCAAGTCATTGTAGAACACTGTCTTGAGTTTGGTCTTGTACTGCTTGCAGCCTACATCGACCTCGCTAAGGGAGTCCCTGAGACTTTGGGGGATTCTCACAAAGATTATTGGTTTAATCGCAAGCTGTAAAGTATGGCGGGGCCTGTTAACTCAAGATTGAGGAAAGGCTGATTACTTACATTAACATTTTCCAACGCAAGCATAGACTGGACAATGTGCAAAATCAGCCTCTACAGACACAGATCGTTTCCCTGTGAATTCTTATTATTAATATTCTTATTCCTTTTAATAATGATAATTTCCATTATCATTATCAGATAATTATTATCATTATCATTACTGCTACTACCTGTTGTTGGTGGTGTTGGTATTTTTATTTATATTAATGTTGCTGTTATTATTTCTATTTTAGCATTACTTTTACTACTACATTATTTTTATTATAATCATCATTAATACTGATAGTAATAATAATGACCTTTGTTATTATTACTATTGTTGTTGTTATCATCATCATCATCATCATCATCATCATCATCACCATTATTATAATGATTATTATTATCATATTTATAATTACTATTATTATCACTATTATTTTTATCATTATTACTATTATTATTACTGGTGCTACTTGTGATTATCAATGTCATTATTATCAAAATCTTCATCACCATAATAATCATTATCGATATTATCATCATCAGTATAATTATAATAATAGAAATGATAATAATAATAATTATTATCATTCTTATGAATTAATCGTCATTATTATTGTTATTATCATTTTGACTATCATTACCATCATCATTATCATTACATTTGTTGCTGTTAGCATTATCATTATAATCATTATCTTGTGCATTATTGTCATTATTCTCATCTTTGTTATTGTTGTTCTTATCATTACCATCAGCATCATTATTATCTTAATTATTATTCAATTATTATAATCATTATTATCACTATTATAGTTTCATTATCATTGTAATAGTTATTCTTATTTTTTCTCATATTTTGCATTTGTTATAAATGGCAGAAGTAGTAAAAGTAGTATAGTGTCACTATCATTATTATCATCAATATGATTATCAACTTTATTATAGTTTGACCATGATTATCATTTTAATCTTATTTACTCAGTATACAACCGAAAAAAATGGGTATTGATTTATTCATTTATTCCTAATTTGGACACACACGCACACACACACAACGACAACAAAAGATGTAGATGAATATAATAAATCCATGATCTGAACAAAAGAAGAGAGCTCCTGAAGGAAAATTTTCCAAACAAGGGCAGATGGCACGTATGTTCATCGTCCAGAACTAAAGGTATTTTCGAAATTTCATGGTCATCAAAATAATACTTTATCACATCACAAAGAGCGTTCCCGCGCGCACAAACCAGCCCGGGCCGTAAAACACACATGTCGGAGTTCGTATAAACACGTATGTTTACAATACGATATCACTTTTGCTTCTTAGATATCAAAGGAAGGTCGCTTTTCTCAAACGCTTTCTTCGGAACCTTTGAACGTATTGCTGAAATAATATAAGGATTATTTGAGCTTATATTGTCGCTGATGGATTTGTACGGTGATAATGCTCTGGAAATTATGCTGATTATAACATTACAGATAATAGACAAATAAATAAAACGATAATAATTGAGATAAGTAACAATGATGAAGTAACTATTACAGTAATAACAATGATGATTGTGGTAATGATTACAATAATAAAGATGTTAATAAAGGTGATGAAAAGTAACGTGTCATGATGGTGAAGATTATGATGTGTAAACAACCTTTACAGAAATGATAGCAAAGTTTATAACAAGGAAAAAATGAAAATAACAGATATGTAAAAGAAAAAAATCAGAAATATAAGTACAAGTATTTTTAAAAGTTTCAGGTTTTTTATTACAGCAGTTTACGTTATTTTTTTTCTTCTTTACAGAACCATGGCGAATTAAGATGGATATAAGCTAAATTAATATAACCAGTCTACATAAAGAAGCATCATGAAACGTAATACGATCACCTTATCCCTTTGTTGAATATCAGACGGAAGGGCGAAAAAAAATTTTCAGCGAGCTCATGCTATACAGCGTTATAATGGATGATGACGCATGGGGAGATTTTACCAAAGTAATGCACGCTTGCTCTGCCCTGCTGCATTCCGTGCAGCCAAGCCCGTTGTGGAGACTGCTATTAGGATGATTTTCATACATGCATACATGTTCACGCACACACATACGGAAACTTGATTGCTTGCGCACACACATAAGTACAGATGCCTGCACTCTACAGGAGTGTCACTTTGTGCCTGTCGCATTCTCTGCTACTCACTCCACTTGAATGGATTTCATGAGAAAAGACGCGTAAAACATGAAGAAATCATTATAAGCCATGTCTTGAACCAGAGTCTATAGAAATGGTAGTATACAGCAACGTTAAAAAGAAAAAAACAACGTTACAAATTTATCAAGTCTCATATGCTGATGTATTGGAACACACACATAAGATCACACACACAGGACGCACACACACCTCCTTCCTCCTCTGCTCTCCCTCTCTTACCCACCATACGAAAATACAATCTTTATTCCTAATCTATATCTTCCTTTCTCTCCATCATGCTCTTTGCTCCTCTGTCTCTACAGCAACAAATCTTGCGCCAATTTTGCTCTTATCTAGTGACATATCAGCAGGGGAGTTTAGAGCAGGCAAAACTAATTTCGCTCCCCGATGAGCATTTCACAGGTCCTAGCACCAGTTCCAATTAGGCCTAATGTTCCCAACATGCGACCAACATAGGTTGCCCTTCGGCGATACAAAAAGTATAATATAAACAAAACTGCAACAAGAGATAATGTACTAGAATGAATGAACACGACAAATATTAGTATCATGTACCGAGAACAAATATATATGATCACTGAGATCATTTTGAACCTATGATAAGAAATTGCATTGATCATACACAATCGAAAGAGAGATCACACAACTATTCTATATAATAAACTGATTATTAATGACATATAGATTAGGTATTCAATACGGAAAACGTTTATATGTGTGTGTGCTGTGTGATGTCCCTATGATGTGTGTTGACTAGCTTCGAAATTCAATCTCCTATTTCTCCTCTTCCATGTTGATGGCGGGATGTGGGAAGCCAGCAATGAGTGTGATGTGGGCTAGTGCTGAGTTGATGATATATGCGTTGCGTGCCGGTGTGGAAAGTGAAATTAGTGTAGGAGAGAACCAAGCTATGCTGTGTCTGTGATGTTTGATGAGGTGTGATGTATGTGCTGATGTTGAAGTAGGGTGTGCTGTCGTGATAATCTAGTAATATTGAGAATGTGAAAGTAAAAGAAGGGATTAAGAATAAGAAGAATTAAGAGAGTAGATGAAGATAGGGAGCATGTAAAGTATATAGTATGATATATATTTCCAACCACCGCGAGCCATGAATAAGAAAAGTACGGAAATATATGATAATAATAAACTAATTTATGGATACTTCCGCCATTCATATAATTTCTGAAGAATACGTCGATCAAGGGACAAATACAGATAATATTTCGTGAACTATGACACGTGAACCGGAGACATACAGGCACGATTTTGCAGAAGATAGAATAAACAAAACAACAGGTAAAATGAGCAATAATAAGAATATCAATCAATCAAAGTGACGAATTTCTCCATTAAATTCCAGAGTTCATAGCTTAGCCAATTCCTCCAAACTCTCTGAAAAGAATACCGAAAAGTGATTGACTATTAACTGATGTGACATGGGTAGATAATCATTTTCTATCTGAAAGTTTGTTACGATGATACGATACTTATAGCACCTGTTTATGCTATTTAAAGTTATGTTGTAAATTGCTTGCATGCCCATACAAAATTTTTAAACTAATGCTAACAAAAAATATAAACCACCAAAAAAAATTATCAAGATTGATAATTTGCTATTAATGCAGTATTTTTTTACTTTCTTATTGACCTTTATCTACTAATGTTTAGTTACTTCAGATAATAGTATATGCGTACAGAGTATAGATTTATATTTCTTGTTTCGTTATTCTGTTGTGCGTTATTACGTAGTCTACATCATTTAGACATCCATATTATGGTATTAGTTAATGACTAACTTGTATACTATATTTTTCTAATGTTGGGTCTTACTGCGTTTACTAGGCCACTGCTCATTAATATTGTACAGAAGATGTTAAAAAATTACTACTGATACTACTAGTTTTTAGTAATAACTATCATTCCAAAATAATCACCTCTGTGTTGTATATATTATGTGTACAGACAGTCCTCTTTTAACCAAAGACACATTGAAATCTTCCTCACATATTTCAGCAATTCGGAATGTAAGCAGACAGAGACACAGCCGCGCAATAACTCAATTTATAGTCCTTGTCACACTCTTCATGGCCATTCACCAGTCCCGGCCTTCACTACACTATATGTACACAAAACACATTATTACTACACAAACTATCATAAGTGCGAGCAGCCCGTTGTCGCCTTCGCCCGGGCCCGACTCGGGCCTTCTCATCTATCTATCTATATCTATATTTACATCCCAAGCGTGCCCGTACATGCTGCATTCACTTGCTCCTTGTTCCTCTCCGGTCCGTATCATATCTCTCTAATCATGCGTTTATCCCTTTTCTTGTTTATATATTTCTCAACTACCTAAATCAATTCAACCTTGAATGTTATCTAATGTTCTGTTTATACTGAAAGATCAGCATAGGTAAAATGTCTTCGTTATAACTTCCCAGAACGACACACTCACAGTCTCTCTTTTCTACGCGCGCACGCACACACACACAAGGCTATTATAAGTAACTTATATAGACCATGGTCACAGCACTACCCACAGCACCGGTTCGCCTCTCTGCTCGACAGACTCGGATTCATCCAACGAACTATACTTAATCATTTAGCCATTAAATTCGTTTTCATTTAATCTACCTTGGGCCTTGGGCTCCCTTCTGTCATTCTCTGGTTACAATTTGCGAAAACAGTCATAGGAGAATAGTTTTTTATTTTTTCTTTTTTATTTTTTTTTAGCTTGGGTAGAATTAGTTCTAATGCACTTTTTCATATAGATTTTCTGGCTGTATCCTCTTCAAAATACATATACTCCATTAGTGTATTAGAAGCACAAGGATAGGAAAAGAGAATGAAAGACCACACGTGAGAGAAGAGAAAAAAAATAAATAAAAAGTGCGCGCTTGCGCATTATTATATATATAGACCTATATATACCAAAGTAAGTTATATATAGATTATATTATCCAAATATATTCATCTATTATCCATTTCTCTTCATCTTTACGTGTTGTGTTTGTACAATGCCATCATGCCTACCTGCGATGGCCCAGTGGTTAATGCACTGGGACTCGACCCCCGTGGTTTAAATCCCCGCCGCGGCAGTTCCCGAATGCCAGCGCGCCGACTGCTGGCCCACGCCCGATCTCACGGCGATGTCAAACGCAGGCGTCGCAGGCGAAGTCGCTGCTGCTGTGTCTCATGTGCAACCGTTGGACCCATTGATTGGCGATGGCACCCAGTCAGGCGAGGGTGGCACTGCAAACAAGCTTTCGATTATGATTTGAGAAAGCCCTATGTCCTGTGAAATTATATATATATATTATTTATATATATATATATATAAATATATATATGAGTATGTTGTGGTGTGTGTGTTTGTGGTGGTGTGTTTGTGTGTGTGTTGTTTGCGTGTGGTGTGTGTTGTGTGTGTGTGTGTGTGTGTGTGTGTGTGTCGATGATGAAAGAATGAGTGTGTGTGTGTGTTAGTGGTCAGTGAAGAGTGAAGTTGTGTAGGTGTGTGTGTGGTGTGTGGTGTGTGTGTGTGTGTGTGTGTGTGTGTGTGTGTGTAGTGCAAATAACCATGTCCCGATGTCCCACCATAAGTTTAGCTCTTTGTCTAAAATATCAGCAACATGGTTGTTAAGACCAACGAGCTGGTTTCCTCGGCTCGATATATTTTTCAGAGGCGTTGTAGGAAATTCTGACATGACACTCTTCGTATCGTTTTTCTTTTTGGCCTCGGAGCCAGGTTTTGGGCAGAGAGATAGAGAGGAGAGAAAGAGAGAGAAGAAGAGAGGAGAGAAGAGAGAGAGAGAGAGAGAGATAGCATAGAAATGTGTTATCACAGACAATGGAAATAGAAAGTCAGCGACAGCAAACATAAGAGAATCAACTGTGGGCAAGATACTGAGAACAATCAAGAGAGAGAGAGCGAAATGGTGTAAGAAGGATCTGTTTTTAAAAAAAAAGAGATCACAGCATGCGAACTATAAAAAAGATAATAATGGCAGAGAAATAAAAAAGACCGAGAAACAATAGCCGTGCACCGAGAAACAATAATAGAGAGGATCAAGAGATTGGAATAAATATATACAGCGATTGTGACAGTCAGTCCTTTAATTGGCGTTGAAAGCTCGGCTCGTTCCTTCTCAATCGTTTAAATGGCAAGGGAGAAAAATAAAAATAAATTCCTGGTTTTTTTTAAATAATGGAAGCAGTCAATGGTAGTCCATGGGACGGGAAAAGAGCGTCTGTCAGCAAGAAAAGAATGCAACTCGGCTACTTGACTGAATAGAAAAGAGAGAGAGAGACGAGAGAGAGAGAAAGAGTAATATATATATATATATATATATATATATATATATATATATATATATATATATATATATATATATATATATAATCATCAGCATGAATGGCAAAATACTCTGCTGTGTTAACAAAAAAAAAAAAAAAAAAAAAAAAAAAATCTTTACTGAACAGTTATCTGACGTTTCACTAAATTTAGTCTATATGTATTTTTTCGCGCTGTAATTATTATGTTATCATTACCAGCGAAAGTATTGTCATTATCATAGCAATTAACATCATCATTGTCAAAACTTTAGCTGTAAAACAGGATGATAAATCCTTAAAATATTAATATTAAGATTGATATGAAATGCACATATAAATATTATATAAAACAATAAATGACAGAGTATTAAGAGAGAAAAAATAAAACACCAGTGAAGAAAAATGAAGTCAATAATTACCTAGGTTAGGCTTAGAACATAATGAGCAAAACAAATGCAATGTACATCAGAAAATCATAATTAATACAGATTTCATTGAGAGCAATGTAAATTATTTGAATTATTAAGAAAATGCTAAACTTTAATTTTAGAAAATGAGATATCACAAATTTTATCATAATTAAGATATTTACAGTTAATATATATTATCATAGACATTATATGCAATGACGTGTATAGCAAAATTATCAAAAATGTGACAGAAAATGTGAACCATGTAACAAAGATTTTATGATTTGAATCTAGAACCTTCAGACAGAACTACTATGACTATTTTGTCATATCATGATCCTAATCTTTTACCGAGTTGCTGATTACTATATATGCTAAAGGGTTAAAGGGAGAAAGAAAGGATGATTTTACAATATCATTAACCATAAAAATAATAAAAATCTATGGACAAAAAGCTCCGCAGTAAGGAGACGCCCATCATGTGCCGCCGTGACACAATGAAAGGGAACGATTGTCTATTAAACCAAATCTATCGTCAAAAAAAAAAAAAAAAAAAAAAAAAACCAATAAATGTAAGGGACTATGGTATTTATGAAAATTGAAATAATAATTGGTTGTTATTCATTTGAGAAGTTCATTGTCTGTGAAAGAGAAATATTCATTTTTCTTTCTTTTTTATTTTTATTTTCTTTATTTCCCTTTCCTTTCAAATCCACAAGCTCTCTAAAATATTAAGGTCAAGATCAAATTGGAATGAGTCTAGGATTTCAAAACCCTCTGTAGAAAAGGAATGTTTTTTAAAAATCAGAATAACTTCTGATTGAGGATTTTGTTGGTCTACTTAGTTTATAATAAGTAATGAGAAACCTATATGTTCTTCAATGGGCGTGAAAAGGCTACGGGTTTTTTCCCTCTGCAAGTAGCATTACAGCTACAGCACGGGAATTTATAGAAATTTGAATAACGTAGAGGTTTGAGAATTTTATCTTTGAATTTGAATAAATTACCAATGGAAAGGGGAGTTGTGTATGCAATCATAAGAATGACAGTGGGATAATGAGTTTTAATTAGATTTGATATTTGTCTTTCTTGGCTGTAATTGGTAGTTCCTAGGTAAGGTAGTGTTACATAAATTAAATCTTTGTGTACAGTTTAAAATCTATTGGGAGTTTTCTTAATGTTCCTTTCAATTATGTTAATGGGAAACATGTTCTTTGTCACTCCATTAGTAATGACATCATTATCTTTAGAGAAAATCAAATAAGCCTTGCAAATCTTAAAAGTTTTGTAGATTGAAATTGAAATTAAATTGTATTTTATTGGTATGTATAAGATAAATTTTGTGGTGAGACCAAGTTGATGTTCTCTAGATAGGAATTCTTGCCCCTATGAATATCTAAGAAGGGAAATGGCCATTATGTTTAATTTCACATGTGAATTTGATGTTAGGATGCTGGTTCTTGAGATATTTCAAGAACTTTTTGACTTCCTCTTTAGTTTTGAATGAAAGTAGAGTATTATTAACATATCAATAATAATGAATCGGCTTAAATTCCTTAGGGCATTTTGAAGCCACATATTTTCATTGTGGCACCTAAAAGTGTTATGCTAGGTTTACACTGTCCCCTGCGGTCACAGCAACCACGTTTCAGGTTACTGTGATGGACGTGGAAGCTCGTGATATAACGCGGGAGAACGGCATCGGTAAACGTGACATGCCGTGATTACCGTGGGCGCCGGTTCAGAATATTTTATTTCCCCAAAAAAATCCACGGAAGATACGGTGCAGATGAGAAACTTAGTAGACCGTAGTGAAATGGGATGGACGTAACAAAGCGTAACAGTACATAGTAGGCCTTGTTAACACTTGAGGGCAGCTCGTAGTGTGATTGGAAGCATGTGTATTCCCCGGCATCTCTCGGTCGCTTCAAGTTTTGTTTCGTTCTCTCAAGTTTTGACAAGATTTGTAACATTCTCACGGCAAGCTAGGGTTTATGCTGTCCGTTTCATCGCGTTTAGTCCCGAATGTCCACGGGGAGTGTGTGTAAAATCTCGCTATACTTACTCATGTATGAGTAGTTAGGTCATGTCCATGGAGCCAGTTGGCACCTGGTTGTGGGTGGTGGTGTAGTGACAGTGGGACCCGACCGTCCTTGCCAATATCTTGCCAAAGGCGGCGAGGGATTGTAATCCCGATCGGAGAGGTTAAATATTGCATGATATCAAATGCGGCCCGGGCATTATTCCTCTTTCAATTATATATATAATATTATATATATATATAATATATATAATATATATATAATATATATAATATACATATAATATATATATATATATAATATATATATATATATAATATATATATATATTATTAAAAATATATATATATATATATATATATTATATATATATAATACTATATTCCATGCATACACACATCCTTAAACACGCACACACACACACACACACACATCTCAATTCATAACTCACTCTTTCTCTCATACTCACATCCAGCTTCATTCACTCATTCACTCATCACGACCAACACACAACTCACACACACACACACACACACACAACACAACACAACACACACACGTGTGTTGTGTGTGTGTATGACAGTGCAGATGAGGTCAGTCGAAGGATCAGTCCCTGAGATGGGTGGCCGGCACAGGGATGTGGGGAGCGAGGAGAAACCGTCCCGACAGGAGAAAAAATACGGTTCTGGTTGAAATTCGGCAGCGCGGGCGCGGGCGCGAACATCACGCAGCTGACCAATCCACCCGTGACAGCTTGATGGCAGAAGAGGGCGTTGTTGCTGTACCCCCAAATTCAACGTATTTATGTTGAGAAAGACGCTTAGTAGGCCTGACACCGGCCCCACTAAGGCACTGCTCATGAAAGGAAGCACACGTTATAGCGCAGGCGCCCACCTTCGAGGTAGAGGGAGGTTGCGGCGGAGTGTTTACCCGGCTAAGATAACCCTGCAGTTTAGAGGGCGAAGAAGGCGACGGAGAAGAAAGCCCCCGTGGAGGCAGGCTGAGGCCGGGCAGATGAAGGTCTCTTTGGGAGTCGCGGTAAGAGAGGTTCGCCTCACCCTGGATAAATGCAAAAAAATTCAACTCTTCGCAATGTTATCTTCATCTCTCTTATATCAATTACCTTCTTTCTTCCTTCCCACTTATACCTCTCTCTTTTATCTCTTTCTTAAATTTACCTTCCTCTTTCTATCTTTCCGATTTGACCTTCCCCCACTTAGGTATCTATCTCATCTCTATTTGCCATTTTTCTCTTCTTTCTTCTCTCTCTCTCTCTCTCTCTCTCTCTCTCTCTCTCGCTCTCTCTCGTCTCTCTCTCTCTCCTCTCTCCCTCCTCCCCTCCTCTTCTCTCATCTCTCTCTCGTCTCTCCCTCTCTCTCTCTCTCTCTCTCCTCTCTCCTCTCTCTCTCCCTCACCTCTCTCGTCTCAATCCACCTCTCTCGACTCCCTCATCCCTCTCATCTCTCTCTCCCTCCGCTCTCTTCTCTCATCTTCATCTCTTCTACTCTTTCCTCTCTCTCCCTCTCTTTCCAATCCTCTCCTTTCTCTCTATCTAAAAAATTTCCCTCTCTCTCTCATCCATTTACCTTTTCCTCTCTCTCCTCTCTCTCTTACCACAGCTTCCTCTCTCTCATCTTTCTTATTCAGCTCCTTCTCTTCTCTTCCTTCTCAACCGTAGCTTCCTCTCTTTCTCCCCTCAGTTTCTACCTTCCCTCCCTACCTCTTCCAGTTTACTTTTAGTTACTCATCTCTCTTTTCAGTTACCTTCCTCTTTTCTCTTTCCAGTTTTTATCTTCCTCTCTCAATCATCCCAATTTTACCTTCAGTTCTCTCTTTTCTCGATTTACATTCCTCTCTCTCTCTACTCAGGTTTTCCTTCCTCTCCCTGTTCCTAATGTTGCCTTCCTCGCTTCCTCTTTCCAGTTTACCTTCCTCTCTTTCTCTTCCAGTTTTATCTTCCTCTCTCTCTCTATTCTCGCTTTTATATTCATTCCCCCTCTTCCCACTTTTACCTTTCTCTTTCCCCCTTCCCTATGTTAACTTCTTTTCTCTCTCTTCCCAATTTTACCTTCTCTCTCTCGTTCCCAATTTTTCTCTCTCTCTCTCTCTCTCTCTCTCTCTCTCTCTCTCTCTCTCTCTCTCTCTCTCTCTCTCCTCTCTCTCTCTCTTCCTTCTCTCTCTCTCTCCAATATGACTTTCCTCTCTCTCTCTCTTCAATATAACTTTCCTCTCTCTTTCCAATTTTACCTTCTATCTCTTTTCCCAGTCTCACCTTCCTTTTTTTTTATCCCAGTTTCACCTTCCTCTCTTTCTCGCTCTTCCCAATTTTACCTTCTTTTCTGTTTCGTCCCAATATTACCTTCTGTTTTGTTTCTGTATTATACCTTCCTATCTCGCTCTCTTCCCACTTTTGCCTTCCTCTTTCTCCCTCCTCATCATCTTTCCCTTATCTTATTCTCGCGTGTCTACTCTTGCTGAAAGTTCCTTGCGTGGAGAAGGGCCCAGATTTTGTTTTTTTTGTTTTTTTTTTTTTATAATGGTCAAGTAATTTTAGAATATTTTGTGCAGTACAGTCTCGTCCCTTGAGTGCCCTCCTCCCCCTGCTCATGATCATCTTTCTTTGTCGGCATTCTTACCATCTTGGAAGTGAAAAGAAGAAAAAGTCTAGAAGGATGCACATCGCACGAAGAAGGCCATAATGATAGCACATAAGAGACTAGAAATGGATAATCGCACGGATAGATGTATCACAGCTAGCGAGATGATACACAGAAAGAACAGACAGAGATAGCAATAGATAAATTAGAAACGATAGACTATAACTCCCAAGCCAGCTCTCGACAGACAATATATAACATGCTATTTGCTTTATATGTACATATCGAACACACACACAACACATCACTCACACAAGAACGCACACACACACACACATCACACACACCCCCACATCACACACACACCACACACACACACATAATATATTATACTAACAT
>NW_020870239.1:171555-182683 GCF_003789085.1 Penaeus vannamei | reverse complement strand
CGTCGGAAAGTATCAGCACGAGAGACTGGTGACAGACAGACAGAATAACATACATAAACAGCCAGAGAAGCGGGGAGTGTGTGGAAGTGAGAGCGTATGTGCAAAAACAAACGCAAACACTCATACGTACACACAGAATGGAAGAAATAGAGAGAGAGAAGAGAAGGAGAGAGAAGAAGAGAGAGAAGAGAAGAGAAAAGAAGAGAAGAGAAGAGAAGAGAAAGAGAGAGAAGAGAAGAGAAGAGCAGAGAAAGAGCAGAGAGAAAGAGAAGAGAAGAAAAGAGAAGAAAAGAAGAGAAAAGAAAAGAAAAAAGAAAGAAAAATGGATATACGAAAAAATAGAGAGAAATGAAAGAGAACAGAGAGAAAAGAAAGACAGCGACGAACATCGTAAAAAGGGACAGGGAAAAGAAAGAGACACAGAGACAGACTACAGCGCGAGAGAAAACCTAGCACACCCTCCGCTCTGTACAGCCGCTAACGATAACACAACCAGACTGGACTGCGGTTTTCGTTCCGTCACTCCTGCAAGAGGGCTGAGTGTTGTGACAGGACTCTGACCGGCCTCTGACTATGCTGTGGCTGTGATCTGACAGGCTGCATGTTGTGATGTCTGAGGAGGGAAGGAGGGAGGGCAGGAGGGTGGGAGAGAAGGAGAGAGGGAAGGAAGGAGGGAGAGAAAAGAGATAGATATAGAGACACAGATATAGATAGATAATTATAATATATAGAGAGAGACAAGAGAAAGAGAGAGAGAGAAGAGAAAGAGAGGAGAGAGAGAGAGAGAGAGAGAGAGAGAGAGAGAGAGAGAGAAGAGAGAGAGAGAGAGAGAGAGAGAGAGAGAGAGAGAGAGAGAGAGAGAGAGAGAGGGAGAGAGAGGAGGAGGATGAGGGGAGAGAGAAAGAGAGAGAAAGAGAAAAAGAGAAAGAAAAAAAAGGAATAACCCCTTCCTCAAACCCTTCATATCTAATGCTCCGCTGTAACGCTGCTTTACAGGCGGTGTTGAAGGAAATCGTCAAGGGCCAAATGACGGCATTCTGTGACAAGAAGCTGCTGCCTTCCAAATTCCTCCTTCATGAATATGCCTTTGAGAAAGAGAAAAAAAGAGGAAAAAAAAAAACAGGGAGAAAGGAAAGCGGGGGAAAAGACGGAAATGACACGAAGAATGAGCAATAGAGAGAAGAAATAAACAAGGCAGCGTGGGGAGGAGGTGGCGGGTGGAACGGGCAGCTAGAAAAAGGAGGAGCAAAAGCAAGCGAGGAAGATGAGAAAGAAGGAGGGGGGGGAGGAGGAGGAGGAGGAGGAGGAGATGAGGAAGAGGACAAAAAAGAGGGAGTGAGGAAGAGGACAAAAAGAGGGAGAAAGGAAGGAAGAGGAGGATGAAGAAGAGAGCGAAGTGGAGGAGAAGGAATAGAGAAAGAAGAGGAGGAGGAGGAAGAGGAGCATGAAATATAAGAAGGATGGAAAAAAATATAGACAAGAAGGGAGGGAAGAAAAGCGAGGGGAATCGGAGAGGATGGGAGGGAGGGGAGAGAAGCGAAGGAGAAGGAGAGGAGAGGAAGAGGAAGGGAGGGGAGGGGGAGAGAAGCGAAGGAGAAGCGAGAAGCGAAGGAGAAGGGAGAAGAGAAGGAGAGGAGAGGAGGGGAGGGGAAAGGGAGAGAAGCGAAGGAGAAGGAGAGGAGAGGAGAGGAGAGGAGAGGAGAGAGAGGAGGGGAATGGAGAGAAGCGAAGGAGAAGGGAGAGGAGCAGGGGAGAGAAGCGAAGGAGAAAGGGAAGGAGGGGAAGGGGGGGGGGCGAGCCGGCGTAGGAGTCGTGTCTCTCCGCGTTTGGTCACACAAGTGCTTAAGATAAGTCAATGGAGCCTGAGAGAGAAAGAGGTATTTGTGGGTCCGTCACACCTCACCTGCTGCACACACACACGCACACGCACTGATACAGCGCGAAAGGGAGAAGGAAAGATAAGGAGGAGGAGGGGGAGATAGTAGGGAGGGGGAGATAGAAAAAAGGGGAGAAGAAGGGAGAAGTGGGGGAGAGACAGAGAGTGTATATACAGTGTATATATACACATACACACACACGCCACAAACACACAGTATAAACACACACACACACACACACAGAGACCAAAACACACACACACACACCATGTGTGTGTGTGTATGTATATATGTACATACATACACAACACACACACACACACACTACACACACACACACACACACACACACACACAGAGAGAGAGAGAGAGAGAGAGAGAGAGAGAGGAAGGAGAGAGAGAGAGATACTGTATATACAGCCATATGCACACAGAAACCCTAAATCCCTCCACATCACACACACACACCACCACCAAAACAACCCACCAAACCGAAACACAACGAATCCGAATCCCCAAACAATAAACGAAAAGATCGAAAAAAAAGAGATAGAGAGAGAGAAAAAAAAAACGGAAAAAAAGGACAACAAAAGCGCATCAGCATCCACTCGGACGTGAACACACAAATTATACGCCCAAGTAATTGATCTCGCTGGCATGTTTCGTCCGTAAACCTCTCCGCGGGGAATTCGGTTACGGAGAGGGACACGTGGCCGGAGGAGGAGGAGCGGAGGAGGACCACCTCGAGATGGCATGTTCTCTCCAGGAGGAAGGGAGGAGGAAGGATTGGAGGATTGGAGGATTGGACAGGGAGATTGGAGGATTACAGGATTGGAGGACAAGGACTGTGAGACCGGAGGATGAGAGGACTGCAGGATGTGAGGACTGACACGAGGACAAGAAGATTGGAGGACAAGGACTGTGAGACTAGAGGATTGGAGGACTGTAGGACTGGAGGAATGAAGGATTGGAGGACTGGGAGATTGGAGGACTGTAGGACTGGAGGATTGGAGGACTGTAGGATTGGAGGACAAGGACTGTGAGATCGGAGGATGGGAGGACTGCAGGACAAAAAGATTGGAGGACTAGAGGATGGGAGGACAAGGACTGTGAGACTGGAGGATTGGGGGACTGTAAGATTGGAGGACTGGAGGATGGGGATTAAGAGTTTCTAAGGGATTGGAAGATAGGAGGAAGAGGATGAAGGGATAGAGGAAGGGTGGAAGGAAAAGGGAGAGGAAAGAGGAAGAAGAAAAGAATGGGGGATAGAAGAGGAAGAAGAGAGAGAGGAAGACGAGGAGGAAGAAGAGAGAGCGGTAAGAAGAGGACCATGAACAGGAGGAACGAAAAGAGGAGGAAGGGGAAAAGATGATGAACAAGAAGAGAGCGGAGGGAAGGAGAGGATAAAGGAAGAAAGGAAGGGGGATGAGGGAGTGAAAGAAGAAGGGGAAGAAAATGAAGAAGGGAAAAGGTGGAGGAAAAGGAAGAAGAGGAGTGGGGTAAAGAGGGAAGTAGAAGAGGAAAGAGAAGTGAAAGAGCAAAATCACGAGGAAGGAAAGGGGGAGGAAAAAGACGAATGAAGGAGGAAGAGGGAGAGGAGAGGAGGGGGGGAGTATGATCAGAAGCACGAGACCGCGAAGGAGAGAAGCAGGAGGAGGAGGAGGAGGAGGATGAGCAGACGAGGAATGAGATCACGCTTCGCATGTGGCCCTTGAGTCAACCGGCCTCCTATCCCCGCATCCTAGCCTTGCCGCTCCTCCTCCACCTCCACCTCCTCTCTTAATCCTCCTCCTCCTCTCTTCTTCCTCTCCTTCCTCTCTCTTCTTCTTCTCTTCCCCTCCTCCTCATTTCTTCTTCTTCTTCTTCCTCCTCCTCCCCCTCCTCTCTTCATCCTCCTCCTCTCTCTCTCCCTACATCCTCCTCCTCTCTTCCATCTCTTACTCCCCTTCCTCCTCCGCGCTCCATCTTTTCCTTCTCCCTCGCAAGCGAAACACAGCCGTTTCCTCCGCCGCGCCCGCACCCTCCTCCCCCCCCCAACCCCCACCCTCAAGCGCCCCCCACCTCCCCCCGCGCCGGCTACAGTGCCTTTTATCGCCGCCTGTGACACGTCAGATCAACATCATCGCGAGGGACCGAATACCAACATCGTGTCACGCTCGTAACTGATATATCATCACCATCATCACCACCACCATCATCGTCGTAAATATCACACCACTATACCATCGACAGCGGGCGTGACACACCACCACCACCACCACCCCACCGCCGCGGCCACTCCCCTCTCTGCGATTATCTGTATCGTCACTCATTTTCATTATCGTCGCATTCGTCGTCGCTATTTCACCTCTTCGTTATCATCTTCATCTTCGCCACCCTTCCTCCTCATCTTCCTCGTCGGCATCATCATTATCATTGTCATTATCATTCTCTCCATTTTCCCTCTTGTTCTTGTTCTATCTCTTCATCATCTTCTTCTTCTTCTTCTTCTTCTTCTTCTTCTTCTTCTTCTTCTTCTTCTTCTTCTTCTCCTCCTCCTCCTCCTCATCTCATCATCATCATCATCATCATCATCATCATCATCATCATCACCATCATCATCCCCCCTCCTCCTCCCTCACATCACCACCCACACCACCACCCACCACCCCGCCCCACCCCGAGGGGAAGGGAGGGGAAGGGAGGGGGCGACGCGGGGGAATCTCACTTCGTCTGCGGAAGTGTTCATCCTGACCCGATAGGGGGGGGAGGGGCGAGAGAGGGGGTAAGTGGGAGATGCGGTGGGGAGGGGGGGTGAGGGAGGAAGCTGACAGGCCTGGCATGAGGGAAGTGTCATGACGACCGGGAGGGAGGATATAAGGGGTAAGGAAGTGGGGGGGTAGATGGAGGAAGAAGGGGTGCAGGGGGAAGGAGGAAGAGGAAGAGAAGGGGTGAGGGTGAGAGGAAGGGAGGAAGGGAGGGGAGAGTGTTAGTGTGAGTGAGTGAGAGAGAGAGAGAGAGAGAGAGAGAGAGAGAGAAGAGAGAGAGAGAGAGAGAGAGAGAGAGAGAGTGAGAGTGAGAGTGAGAGTGAGAGTGAGAGTGAGAGTGAGAGTGAGAGTGAGAGTGAAGAGAGAGATAGATAGAGAGAAAGAGAGAGAGAGAAGAGCGAGAAGAGAGAAAGAGAGAGAGAGAGGAGAGAGAAGAGAGAGAGAGAGAGAGAGAGAGAGAGAGAGAGAGAGAGAGAGAGAGAGAGAGAGAGAGACGGAGAGAGAGAGAGAAAGAAAGAAAGAAAGAAAGAAAGAAAGAAAGAAAGAGAGACGGAAAGAGAGAGAGAGAGACGGAAAGAAAGAAAGAAAGAAAGAAAGAAATGAAAATGGAGACAAAATTAAGAATAAGGGAGAAGATGGAAAACGAAAGTATAAGATTTGGAAAAGACAAAAATATATAAGAGAGAGATGAAGAAGAGGACGAGGTGGAAAAGAAGAGAAGAGAAGGCCAAAAACAGATAGAGGGAAAAAAACGAAGGAAGAGAATAGGAAGAGGAAAAATGAGAGGAGTAGAAGGAAAAACGGACAGAGATTCAGGAATGGTGTACTTTGACAAACAATGTATATATATTTATGTAATAATAGTAATGTATGTAATGATAATGATCAATAATAGTAATAATAACAACAGCAACAATGATGATAAAAATAACCATAATAACCACTTATTTTTAAGACAATAGGAACAAAAATACCAACAAAATACGCAAAAGAAAAGCAAGAAAAAAAAAACTGGCAACTCCGCCTTAAAAGTGCCATGGGTGTCCTGATGACCAATTTGTCCCACCAAAATGTTAATTCTTCCCATTCTATTCTGTCTGTTTAAATGTCTAAAATGCCCTTCCTTAATTTCCTTCCCCTTCCCCTCGCCCTGACACACCCCTCCCACCCCTCCCATCGCTGGAGGAGGAGGGAGGAGGGTTGAGTGAGGGCAGGGTGGAGGGAGGAGAGGGGAGCAGGAGGGAAGAGAGAGGAGGGGGGAAAGGAAGGAGGAGAGAGGAAAGGAAGGAAGGAAGAAGGGGAAAGGGAGGAGAGAGTAAAAGAAGGAGGGAGGAGGATAGAGGAAAGGAAGGAGGGAGGAGGGGGAAAGGGAGGAGAAGAAAGGAAAAGGAGAAGTGAGGAGCAGAAAGGAAAAGGAGGGAGGAGGGGGAAAGGGAGGAGGGGAGAGTAAAAGAAGGAGGGGGGGGAAGGGAGGAGGAGAGAAAAAAAGAAGGAGGGAGGAGGGGAAGGGAGGAGGAGAGAGAAAAGGAAGGAGGGAGAGGGGAAAGGGAGGAGAAGAGAGTAAAAGAAGCAGGGAGAAGGGAAAGGGAGAAGGAGAGGTAAGAAGGAGGAGAGGGTGGAGTGAGGGCAGGGTGGAGGGAGAGTGAGTGAGGGAGGAGAGGGAAGCAGGAGGGAAGCAAGGGAAGAGGGAGGAGGGGGAAAGGGAGGAGGAGAGTAAAAAGGAGGGAGGAAGGGAAAGGGAGGAGAAGAGAGGAAGAGAAGAAGGATGGAGGGGGAAGGGAGGAGAAGAGAGTAAAAGAAGGAGGGAGGAGGGGGAAAGGGAGGAGAAGAGAGTAAAAGAAGGAGGGAGGAGGGGGAAAGGGAGGAGGAGAGAGGAAAGGAAGGAGGGAGGCGGCTAGGGGAGGGAAGGGGAGGGAAGGGGAGGTGTGGAGGTTATTGCAACACCATCACGATGCATTTCGTCTCCCCATTTACATATTCCCCCTCCCCCCCCCTTGTCGCCACCTTTCTTACTAAGCTACGAACGTCATTCCTTCGTGTTGCAAGAGCGGCGCGGAGAACATTCAAGAAGGCCGAGGAAAAGGAGGACGAGGCGATGGAGGAGATGATAAAAAGAGAAAAATGGAAAAGGAGATAATAAGAAAAAGAAGAAGAGAAAGACAAAAATAAAGAGGATGAGACGAAGAGAGATAAGAAAAGCAGACGTAATTACGGGGGAAAAAACAAAAGAAGTATAGCAGGAACTAGAAAGAGAAAGACAGAACGAATAAACAGAAAAGAGGGAATAAAAAGACGTGCAGAAAGAAATGCGGCGGCGATGCGACCGCAAGTCCTCCTCCTCCTTCCTCCTCCTCCTCCTCCTCTCCTCCTCTCCTCCTCTCCCCCTCCTCCTCCTCCTCCTCCTTCTCCTCCTCCTCCTCCTCCTCCTCCGACCCGCTCTACTTGCGGACGCCCGACCTGCGCCCAAACACGTGTTCCTTGATAGGGATCGAGGACAGACAAGTGGCAGGGAAGGGGGGGGGAAGGGGTGAAAGGGGTGTTGCAGGAGAGGGAGGGGGAAGAGGGGGAGTTGGAGAGGGTGGGGGTAAAAGGGTGTTGCAGGGGGGGGGGGGGTAAAAAAGGGGGTGTTGCAGGAGGGGGAAGGGTGGCAGGAGAAGGGGGAGGGGGGGATTGGAGGAGGGTGGGGGGTAAAAGGGGTGTTGCAGGAGAGGGAGGGGGGAAAGGGGGAGTTGGAGGGGGGGGGAAGGGGTGTTGCAAGGAGAAGGGAGGGGGGAAGAGGGGGTGTTGGAGGAGGGGTGGTTAAGGGGGTGGGAGGAAAGGGGTGTTGGAGGAAGAGGATAAAGATAAAGAGGGAGGGGGGGATAGGTGTTGGAAAAGGATAAAGGAAGAAGGGGGTAACGGGGTGTTGGTGTGGAGGGGAATCAAAGATGGAGGGTGAAAGAAGAAGGAAATGAAGAGGGGAAAATAGGAGGAGAGAGAGTCTGGAGGAGGAGAAGCCGGGAGTAATGAGGTTTGGAGGAGGAGGGGAGTCAGGTGAAGGAGTGGTTCAGGCCGATTGGGTGGTGGGGGTGGGTGGTAGTGTGGGGTGGAGGAAAGTTTGGGTCAGGGAGGAGGGAGAGGGGGATGGAGGGGGTGAGGAAGGCTAGTATATTTTTGAGGAGGAAATCAAAGGAGGTTTAGGTAGAAAGCAAAGCAACTTGGTAAGGCAAGACTTCGCTCACCGTTCTCGCCCTTCTCTTTTTTGTGTCCCTCGCTAAAATGTCCCGTCTGCGGCAACTCTATTTCTCGTGGTTGTTTCTGTCCCTGTTTTGTTTTATTTTTTTATTTTCTGTCTCTGGTGGGTGCGGTCTCCTCTGACCAAAATAAAAATCANGACCGAGGGGAAAAAAAAGAAAAAAAAAAAAGAAAGGAAAACATGAGGGAGGAAAAAAAAGATTAAAATAAAAAAAATAAGACGGGAAAAAAAGACAAGATAGTAAAGATTGCATTTTTTGTTTCTCCACCATACCCTTTTCAAGCCCTCGGCGTGGAAATGCGCATAATTGGAGACCTCGAAACAAATAAGAGTTGTGAAGAGAGAGATAGAGAGACTGAGATAGAGAGAGAGAGAGGCGAGGAGATAAGAAAGGACGGAGGACGAGGAAGAGGCGGGAGAGAGGGGGGGAGGGAGAGTGGGGGAGGGAGGAAAGCTTGTCAGGAGGAGAAGAGAGAGAGAAAGACGATGAGAGCGAGAGAGAGAGAGAGACGAATGACGAGAGAGAGAGAGAGGAGAGAGGAGAGAGAGAGACGAGAGAGAAGAGAGAGAGATGAGGAAAGAGACAGAGAGGGAAGAGAGGGGGGGGGAAGAGAGGTAGGGAGAAGAGAAGAGACAGACAGACAGACAGAAGATAGACAGACAGGACGAGAGAGGACAGAGAGAGAGAGAGAGGAGAGAGGGGCTGAGAGGAGGAAGGAGGAAGAGATGAGAGAGAGAGAGGACAGACAGACAGACAGACAGACAGGACAGAGAAATAGAAAGAAAGAAGAGAAAAAAAAGGCCAGAGAGAGGAGAGAGGAAGAGAGGAGAGAAGAGAGTCGATGATGAAGAGAGAAGAGAGAGGAGAGAGAGAGAGAGAGAGAGAGAGACAGACAGACAGGCAGAGGGACATGGAGAGAGAGGGGAGAGAGAGGAGATGGGAGGGAAAGGAGAAGAGGGAAAGACAAGAAGAAGGATTAGAAAGAGAGAGAGAGAGAGAAGAGAGAGGAGAGAGAGAGAGAGAGAGAGAGAAGAGAGAGAGGAGAGAGGAGGAGAGAGAGAGAAGAGAGAGAGAGTGAGAGAGAGAGAGAGAGAGATAAAAAAGAAAGAAAAAGAGGAAGACAGAGAGGAAGAGAGAAGGAGACAGAGAGAAAGAGAGAGGAGACAGAGAGAGAGAGAGGAGAGAGAGAGAGAGAGAAAGAAAGAGAGAGAGGAGAGAGGTCGTTGGACATAATTTTGAAAAAGAAAATAGCAAGGGAAGAGAAGTTTCATAGTATATGGAATTACGCATACTTACAAAATTATTTTTTAGGAAATGCAGCCGACGGAAATTAGAGAGTGGAAAAGAGAGAGAAAAGAGAAGAAAAGAGAGAAGAATAGAGAAGTGAAGAAAAAAAAAGAGGAGAAGAGAAGAGAAGAAAAGAGAGGAGAAGAGAGAAAGAGAAAAGAAAAGAAAAAAAAGAAGAGAATAAAAGAGAGAGAAAGAGAAGAGAAGAAGAGAAAAAGAGGAGAAGAGAATAAAAAGAGAGAAGATAAGAAAAGAAAAGAAAAAAAGAGAGGAGAAAAGAAGAAAAGAGAAAGACACTGCATACTTACATGAAATAATTACGATAGAATTATTCATAACAAATAGACAATGTTACTTTATTTTCGCCAAAAAAAAAAAATCCATGGAAGCTATATACATCTACTGAATATGAAATATATGAATTAGTAATTAGGTACAATCATGGTAGTTATTATTACCAGCAATAATAATGTAATAATAATGTAACAATAATAATGTAAAAATAATGATGGTGATGGTGAAATTATTGACAATGGTAATATTAATGATAATAATTCTAATAATAATGATCAATGATTGCAATATTTTTATAAAAAATAATAATGATCAATGATTGCAATATTTCTATAATGATGATGGCGATTATGATGATAATTATGAGAACCTTAATCGTGATAAGAATCATCACAATATTGAAATGGTTGTGATGAAAATAATGACAGTAACAGCATATTAAAGGTAATTGTGATGATAATGGTGATGATAGTGATAATGATGCGGATGATTGCAAAATGATGATGATGATGTCAATAAAAACTTGATAATGATGATGAAAATGATAGTGATGAAAAAGTGAGGAAATAGTGAGGAAAAATATAATTATAGTAGATATGGTGATGATAATGTGAAGAAGAGAAAGATAAGATAATGAAAAGTAGAAGAAGAAGAAGAGGAAGAAGAAAATAAAAAGGAAGAAGAAGAATAGGAAGAAGATAATAGAAGCAAAGAGAAAAAGAGATAAGGAAGAATTTAAAGAAGATAAAAGTATGAAAAAGAAAAATAATGGGAGGAAGAACTAAGAGATGATAAAGAATAAAGAAAAAAAAATAAGGAATAAGAAGATAAAAAATAGAGAGAAGAAAATAAAAGGAAGAGAGAAGAAGGCGAAGAAAAATAAAAGAAGAAAGAAAAAAGTAAATAAAAGGAAGAAGAAATTAATAGGAGAAAATAAGACGAAGAAATTAATGAAAGAAGAAAGAAAACGGCAAATAAAAGTCGAAAAAGAAAAGGAAAAAGAAGTTAATTAGAGGAAGAATTGGAAGAAAAAAGAGAAAAAGAAGAAAATGAAAGTAAAAACAATATATGAAGGAAGAGAAGTCGAAGAAGAAAAGGAGGAAAAAAAAAGAAGAAGGAAAAGAAAATAAAAAAGAAGAAAATAAAAAAAGAAGAATAAGAAGGAGAATTGGAAGAAGAAAATGAAAGTAAAAACCATAAATAAAGAGAAGAAGTAAACGAAAGAAAAGGAGGAGAAAAGAAGAAGAAAAAGAAGAAAATGAAAAAAAAGTAGAAGACGAAAATAAAAAGGAGAATTGGAATAAGAAAAAGAAAAAAGCAGAAATAAAAAAAGAGAAAATATAATAGAAAAGAAGAAAAAGAAGAAAATAAGAAGGAGATTTGGAAGAAGAAAAAAAAAAAAAAAAAAAACAAGAACAATAAAAAGGGTAAACAAACCGACTGACACTAATAGAAACATCACCCATTCCCTGACCCGCCCTCATTCCCAGCCCATTGGCCGCCCATGCCTTCGTCGTGGGCGGGTGGGCGTCAGGGCGGCGTTCCTCCACGGGCGTGATGGGCGTATCCGTGGCGCAAATACGTATTTTGGGTTTTTTTGGGCGTCACTGCGAACGGATAATGTTTTCATAGAGCGATATTTTGGGCAGGCAAGTTGACGCGTTTATTTTCTTCTTCTCTCTCTTCT
>NW_020870239.1:164055-166555 GCF_003789085.1 Penaeus vannamei | reverse complement strand
CCTCCGTCTCCATCCTCTCTCTTCTCTCATCTTCCTCCTTCTCCCTTCCTCCATCTTCATTCTTCCTAATTTCCCCTCCTTCTTTTTCCTCCTTCTCTTTCACCCTCTGTTCTCACCTCCTTCCTCCTCCCTTCCTCCTTCCCTCCTCCTTTCTCCTTCTCCTCCTTCTCCGCCTTCTACCCTCCTTCTCCTCATCCTTCTTTCCCTTCTTTCTCCTCCTTCTCCTCCTCCTTTTTTCCCTTCCTTTCTCCTCCATCTTCCTGCTCCTTCTTCTCTTCCTCTTCCCCTCCTCCTTTCCCTTCCTCCTCCTTCCCTCCTCTCGCCCTCCTGTCTTTCTCTCCACCCTTCCTTTCCCCTTCCTCTCCCTTCCTCCCTTCCCCTTCTCCATCTTTCTATCCTCCTTCCACGCCTTCTTCCCCTTCCCTCTCCTCCTCCCCTCCTCTTCCCTCCTCCTTCCTCCTCTTCGCTCCTCCTCCTTACCACGTCCTCCTGTGGGGGGCGATGAGTAAGAACTTCCGGAAGACGCTGATAGTCGTAATCAGTGCAGCTGTGGCCTGTGAACCCTGTAAGAACCCCTGTGTGGTTCTTCTCCCCTCCCTCCCTCCCCTCCACCCCTTTGCGCACACAGCTTGTGTTACTGCGTCCTTTCCTCCCTCCTCTCGTCCTCCTCCTCCTCCCTTTCTGACCCCTTCCCCATATCCCCCTTCGCCCCCACCTCTCTCCTCCTCCTCGCTCCTCCTCCTCCTCCTCCTCCTCCTCCTCCTCTCCTCCTCCTCCTCTCTCCTCCTCTCCCTCCTCCTCCCCCTCCTCCTCCTCCTCCCCTCCTTCCTCCTCCTCTGACTCCTCCTCTCCTCCTCCTCCTCCTCCTCCTACCTCCTCCTCCTCCTCCTCCTCCTCCTCCTCCTCTCCGACGCCCTCCCATACCTCCCTCCCTCTCGCCCTCCCACCTTCCTCCTACCTCCCATTCTCCGCGCCCCCTCCTTTCGTCACCTCTTACTTGTGTAATCTGTAAATTTCGTGCTATTAATTGCAAAGTGCAAATATAATGTTTGTATATCTGTGTAAGTGTGTGTGTGATGTGTGTTATATGTGTGTGTGGTGTGTGTGGTGTTGTGTGTGTGGTGTGTGTGTGTGTGATGTGTGTGTGTGTGATGTGTGTCTGTGTGTTGTGTGTGTGTGTGTGTCGTTGTGTAAGTTAAAAATGTAAATAAGTGTATAATGTGATATAAATAGATATATAATTAATAAACTGATAATTATATATATATATATATATATATATATATATATATATATATATATTATATATATATATACACCCCAACATACAATGCATAGAAATCTAAAGTAAAATATGAAATGAACCGCGCTTCTGCCCGCGTGCCTTTCGGTGGGTCAGGTCAAAGCCCCGAACTTTTCATGAGGTCACAAAAGCGTCATGATAAAACATTCACAGTTCATTATCCACACTTTTGTTTTAAAGTTTGTCTACAAAGGAGGCGACATTATACAATATCACAATCTCTGAGAAAAGTGGTGGATAAGTCGCTATTTTTCTTCCACTTTGTTGACGTTGTTTTGTTCTTTGTTGACGCTGTTTATTGTGTTCATTGTTGTTCATTTTTGTATATATATATATTTTTTTTTTTTTTTTTTTTTTTTTTTTTTTTTTTTTTTTTTTTTTTTTTTTTTTTTTTTTTTTTTATTTTTTTGCTAGTGGTCTCTAAAACAATGTTTGTTTTTGTGATGTGCTTTATATAGCTAACAAGAAGGAGGGCAAACATGAGATTTATCCAAAAAGGATTTACAAGTGGTTTACCTAGCAGGGACGAGAGAGAAAGAAAAAGTTAATGAAGAATGATGACTGCATTTGCTTCGATTTACTAATATTTATTGTTAATTATGGTGTGAATAGATTTTAAGTAGGAATGATATCCAATGGTTGTCAGTAATATAATATATAAAAGTATGATGCTAATGCTTTTTGCATATCATGTCTGAGGTCCATTTTTTGGGTGTTCATACTGTGGTCCAGTACAAAGGGAAATGAGAAGAGAGAGAGAGAGAGAGAGAGAGAGAGAGAGAGAGAGAGAGAGAGAGAGAGAGAGAGAAAGAGAGAGAAGAGAGACAAGAGAGAAGACAGACAGAGAGGGAGACAGAGAGACATAGACAGAGAAAGAAAGAGACGATAGACAGAGAAAGAGAGAGGACACAACACACAGAGACAGACAGAGACATAGACAGAGAAAGAAAGAGAGAGAGAGAGAAACAAACAAACAGAGAGAGAGAGAGAGAGAGAGAGAGAGAGAGAGAGGAGAGAGAGAGAGAGAGAGAAAGAAAGAGAAAGAGAGAGAAAGGGGGGGGGAGAGAAAACGGTCACTCAATTGCAAACATGTTGCTGAACGCTGCTCTCCTCGTCCCGAACAAGAATGACGCTAACTTTCCCTCTTTCGGAGTAGGTCCATTAGTCGGCATCTCTCGCCTTCCTATTCGGAGTAGG
>NW_020870239.1:140288-155288 GCF_003789085.1 Penaeus vannamei | reverse complement strand
GCAGGTGACGCCCAGTATGATGGCTATGCACTGCAGGTGACGCCCAGTATGATGGCTATGCACTGCAAGTGACGCCCAGTATGATGGCTATGCACTGCAGGTGACGCCCAGTATGGTGGCTATGCACTGCAGATGACGCCCAGTATGGTGGCTATGCACTGCAGGTGACGCCCAGTATGGTGGCTATGCACTGCAGGTGACGCCCAGTATGATGGCTATGCACTGCAGGTGACGCCCAGTATGGTGGCTATGCACTGCAGGTGACGCCCAGTATGATGGCTATGCATGCAGGTGACGCCCAGTATGATGGCTATGCACTGCAGGTGACGCCCAGTATGATGGCTATGCACTGCAGGTGACGCCCAGTATGATGGCTATGCACTGCAGGTGACGCCCAGTATGATGGCTATGCACTGCAGGTGACGCCCAGTACGGTGGCTATGCACTGCAGGTGACGCCCAGTACGGTGGCTATGCACTGCGGGTGACGCCCAGTATAATGGCTATGCACTGCAGGTGACGCCCAGTATGATGGCTATGCACTGCAGGTGACGCCCAGTATGGTGGCTATGCACTGCAGGTGACGCCCAGTACGGTGGCTATGCACTGCAGGTGACGCCCAGTATGGTGGCTATGCACTGCAGGTGACCCCAGTACGGTGGCTATGCACTGCAGGTGACGCCCAGTATGATGGCTATGCACTGCAGGTGACGCCCAGTATGGTGCTATGCACTGCAGGTGACGCCCAGTATGGTGGCTATGCACTGCAGGTGACGCCCAGTATGATGGCTATGCACTGCAGATGACGCCCAGTATGGTGGCTATGCACTGCAGGTGACGCCCAGTATGGTGGCTATGCACTGCAGGTGACGCCCAGTATGATGGCTATGCACTGCAGGTGACGCCCAGTATGATGGCTATGCACTGCAGGTGACGCCCAGTACGGTGGCTATGCACTGCAGGTGACGCCCAGTATGGTGGCCATGCACTGCAGGTGACGCCCAGTATGATGGCTATGCACTGCAGGTGACGCCCAGTATGGTGGCTATGCACTGCAGGTGACGCCCAGTACGGTGGCTATGCACTGCAGGTGACGCCCAGTATGGTGGCTATGCACTGCAGGTGACGTCCAGTATAGTGGCTATGCACTGCAGGTGACGTCCAGTATGATGGCTATGCACTGCAGGTGACCCCCAGTATGGTGGCTATGCACTGCAGGTGACGCCCAGTATGATGACTATGCACTGCAGGTGACGCCCAGTATGGTGGCTATGCACTGCAGGTGACGTCCAGTATGGTGGCTATGCACTGCAGGTGACGCCCAGTATGATGGCTATGCACTGCAGGTGACGCCCAGTATGATGGCTATGCACTGCAGGTGATGCCCAGTATGATGGCTATGCACTGCAGGTGACTCCCAGTATGGTGGCTATGCACTGCAGGTGACGCCCAGTATGATGGCTATGCACTGCAGGTGACGCCCAGTATGATGGCTATGCACTGCGGGTGACGTGGAGTCGTGACTGGAGTTCTAAGGTCACCTCCAGCCACAACTTGACTGAGGGCAGTGGTACTGGATCAATTCTCAATTCAGTTCAGTGAGATTTCGAACCGGAAGTGGGTTGGGAGATCTGCCTACTGCCAACCAATAAGGTGCCGGATTCACTAACATTCGATCGTAACGCATTTACCAGCAGTCAGTTACTATCGCGTTTACCATGGATGGTTAAATGGATTTCACAAAGAGATGATAACTAGCCTCAACAGAATCACCATCGTAAATTGATAGCAAGCATTTCGCCAATCAGCCTCATACACGATTTTTTTTCGCTCCTGCCAATCACGTAACATGTAGACAAAAACTCGATACATCTTAAAATTATGGTTGCCGCTAAAGCACCATATAAGCATATTTTAAAATCATAACCATCATGTGGGATCTTAAAAGAGCTCTTTGGCTATTCACCGTCAACACAAGAACCAGTACAGACACTGGTACCGAGATAATAACATCATAATTTACCGTCAATTAAGGAATCAGTCTAAACAGTTTATCTTTTTACTCATTTCTCTTCATTGCCAAACACATGTTTATTAATCGCCATTGATCGTCAAGCAAAGGAAATAATCTATACTCGTTTTTGCACAACAACGTTTGGAGTTAGTTGTTTTTTTGTCATAGGAGCTGTATTAATGTTAAAGTTTCCCATTACTAATCCATGTATCAATCAACTTTTTCTTTAGAATTTGTAATAATGACGTTTGAGAAGAATATTTTAGAAGTTCACTAGTCTATCGATTCCATATCCTTACATACTCATGTAGTTTTAATCCTACCTATTTATATGTGTGGGCGTTATTTTTGCCCGTTTTAACTAAAATTTGCATATCTACATCATGTCCTTATTATGACATGTGCAGTCAACCAGCTATCAAAACAAAAAACTTTGCCTGAATATTTTTGTATGAGATAACATGATAACATCGTCGTCCCTGAAGTTACCAGCAGATATACCTGTGCTTCAACCACTGGTAAAATCTTCCATGCTAACTCCACTGGTCGTTGTTAGTGAATACCAACGCTTTCTGTTTACGATGGTAACTGGTAAGTTAAGTGCGTCTGTGAATCCGCCCCAACACAGACATAGCATGACTCTAGCTGGTTAGTGTGCGATGTTTGCCCGAACAGAGGATAGTGCTGATACCTAAAAGTCATAAAATCAAAGCCAATAAAGCAAAAACAGCCAAGCTGCCGCATTTCTGAATATATCTTTATGTGTAATAACCGTCGCACCTATGTTAGAATATAATGCAAACTATACACAAGCTGAGACATTTTCCCTTATATGATACATATATCGCAGAACTAATCTAAGTCATTAGCAACGTATACAATATATAGAAATTAGGCAAAGCTTGGGGGCGAAGCTCCCAGGTAAGGAAAGGTCTTACTACATAATGACAAAGTATTGCGGCAAAAAAAAAAAAAAAAAAAAAAAAAAAAAAAAAAGCAGTTAGGTCAAAATATGTTACATAAGGCTGTAGAGAGTTATTGGTTAGTATGGTAGTGAAAATGATAAAGACGGAATAACAAACGGATTACATCCTTTTAGCATGGCTCTCACACTTTATGATGGCCACAAAGTCAATGGGGTAGGAAGGGGAGAAGTAGACTGAACTAACTGGGATCTAACTGCTAAGAAGGATGGTTTGAAAGGGTGGTATGACATAAGATGTTTTCTGATAGATAAGTATAGACAAGACATAAATTGAGTGGGAGGCTGCTTTGTCAGTGAAGTTTGCGCAGACATAAGAACAGGCTCCATCTTAGGTCACGATGAAGATGATGATGAGGTGTTGAAGTAATATTTATGAAATATCATTATAAAACAATAATGTTTGCTCAAAGTACACTCATATCTCAGAAAATGATAAACAAAAATAACCACTGAAAAAGATTGCGAGCAATACACGAACTGTATCCCTGACATCAACTGTATGTGGAACGTTACTCCTGCTCAGACCACTATTAGACTTTTTTCTTTACAAAATATGAATTGGACAGCTACATTCAAGTATAAATTCATGTTTGCATCAATTTTCAATACATACTGATGTAGTTAAACAAATACTTCTAACTCCGCAGGGAACGGCCCCTAAATTGTCCAGTGTGGCTCGGCCATGAGTACTTGATAATCATTTGCCACTGTCAGCTTTTCATTGTTTCAGGATTTTAATTGTGCCTTCAAAAGATAAAAAGATATATATGTATGTGCAATAAAATCTATAAATCAGTGATAAACAAACCTGTATTCCAAGTGAAACCCTGTTTATCCCTGCTGATGCGAAATCTTTCAACTTCAAGGATTCTTGTGGAGTTGGATTCATTTCCAAAGTAATTTCTGCATTCTTCGTTATAGAGCAAATCCCGTGAACAGTATTCATGATCTTCTGTAAAGAAAATATCCTTAGAAAAAACACATGGATTGTAATATTCATTACATGAACACTTTGTACAACAGAACAATAGATGGCAAAACAATCCTAACTTCAGTTGTGTTTACTCGGTTAACAGGACGATTTTCGGTTCAGGAAAAAAAAATAAAGTGCTCAAGGAAAGGTCCGCCACTGGATGTATGTTACATGTGTGTACGTATACTGTGTATGTATTATATATATATATATTATATTATATATATATATTTATATATATATATATATATATATGTGTGGTTTGTGTGTGTGTGTTTGTGTGTTCTGTGTGTGTTTATATATCTATATTATTTTAATATGTATTTATATATTTATATTATTTATATATCTATATATATTTTATATATCTATATATATACATTAATATTTCCAATACATTCACATTATATAATATATATATATATCATATATCTATATTATATCTATCTATTATCTATAATATCTATATATATATTTATATATATATATATATATATATATTATATTAATATATATATAATATATATATATAATGTATACATATACACATATTCACTGATAAGTGAAATTATCAATGCGGAACAGCGCCATCAATTGATTTCCAGCGATTTGCTAACCACCTTATGACGTAAAACCATTCTCAAGATCCATTTTTTCTAGTCTGCATAATTTTATTTTTTTTCAGTATACATGGTAAAAGGTGCACCTCAAGAAATGTAGGTTTGGAGAGAGGTATTGAAAATGAAAACCTCAAACCAGGAATACCTTAATAAATTTCATTTATCTCATAAATCTACAGCAATAATTCCTTCCATCACATAAAGAGGTCAATCTACAAAACTTAATAAGGAGCACTTCACACAAAAATTCACATGGCTCAGCACACCTGAGCCATATATAATATAATATTAGTATATATATTATATAATAATATAATAATATATATTATATATATATATATATATTAATATATATATATATATTATAATACATATATACAATATATATAATATATATATATATATATTATATATATTTAATATATATATATATTATATATATTATATATATAATATATATAATATATATATATATATATTATATACAATATAAATATATTATATATATTTATATATATTATATATATATAATATATATATATATATATATATATATATATATATATATATATAACATACAATACAATATACATAAATATATATATATATATATATATATATATATATATATATAGTAATATATAATAACATATATACATATTAAATATATATATAAAATTATATATATATATTATAATATATATTATATATATATGTATATATAATATATATATATATNTATATATATATATATATATAATATATAATATATATATATATAATATATAATATACACCAGCACACACATATATAGGCCCTCACTACCACCATCCTCATGATCGTGAAAATGACAATGATGAAAGCAATAATAATGACTATCATAACTATTATCATTATGGCGACATGGACAATAATGATAATTATTTGCTACTCATCATCACTACCATCATAGTCATCACTTTCATCATCATCACCTTGATCGCATGACCACCATCAAAATAATCATCATTTCATTATAGATTCCAATGAATTTCAATCATAATTACGATCAATTCATCTTAATTACCATCAATTTAATTATCCAATACACCTCATTATCATCAACTATCACATAATAATCATTCACTAATCATCACCACCATAACTACACATTTATTTCTGTCATTATGTGATGTGATAAATACATTCATTTGACTGGAATAAAATATTTTTTTTTGATGTGTAAAAATCGCTTTAATTGCGATCTGTTTTTTGGTTGGCCACAGTCATGCACCATCCCCCCTCCCCCCCCCGCACCGTCACCACACCCACCCCCCTATCACCTTCTCATTCCCACCCCTGCTTCCTCCTCTCATCACCTCTCACTCCTCATCTCCTCACCATCACTACCTACCTCTCAACCTCCCACCATCTGCCCCCGTCCCCTACCACTCACACCCATCTCTCTCCCCCACCATCATGCTCATCACTCCCTCCTCCCCCATCATCACCCCCAACCTCTCTCCCCCACCATCAGCCCTCCCTCTCACCTCCATCCCCTCCACCTCTCCCTCCATACAGCTATGCACATCACCCCCTCCCTCTCACAGCCCACTCCCCTACCTCCACCCCTCCCACCCACCTCCACCCGCACCATCACCCCCATTCCCCCCACCTCCTCCCCCACCATACATCACCATCACCCCCTCCCCCACCTCCTCCCCAAACACATCCCACTCCGCCCTGCTCTATCGTGACTGAAGCTGGACAATTGCGTGCGACAGATTTGGCAGCACCGGAAGTCGAGGGGGGGAGGGGGAGGGGGAGGACGGGGGTGAAACAGGGGGGGGGGAGGGGGTTTACGAGGCACCGCTCGTGTTGATTCTGACCTCTCATTGATTGATAGAGCTGCGGTGGCTCTAACCCTTCTCCCCCCCCCAATCCTGCTCCCTCGCTTACCCCCTTCTTCTCTATCTCTCCTCCCCTCCCTACCCTCGCATCTCTTCTCTCCCTCGTCTCTATCTCTCTCTTCCTCCTATCTCCCCTTCTCTCTATATCTCTCCTCTCCTCCTTACCCCCCCTCTCATCTCTCCTTCTCCCGCTCTTATCTCTCTCTCCCCTCCTCTACCCCCCTCTCTCTCTCGTTTCTTTCTATTCTCCTCTTCTCTCTCTCTTTGTCTCTCTCGTTTCTTTTCTTTCTCTCTCTCTCTCTCTCGTCATCTCTCTCTTGTTGGTCCTCTCATCGTTTCTTTTCTTTCTCTCTCTTCTCTCTTCCTCTCTCTCTCCTCTTTCTTCTCTCTCTTTTTTTCGTCTCTCTCTGCCGTTTTTCTCTCTTTTTCTTTCTTTTTCTTCGCTCTTTTTTTATTTTCTTTCTCTCTCTTTTCTCTTAATTTTCCTCTCTCTGTCTTTCTTTTCTCTTTCCTCTCTCTTCTATTCGCTCTTCCTCCCTCCTACCTCACTCCCTCTCTTCCTCTCCTTCCCCTCTCCCTGCTCCACCTTTATTCTCTCCTTTTTCTCTCTCATTCCTCTCTTTCTTTCCTCCCACTCATTCTCACAATCCTGCTCTCCCTCTCTCTCTCCGCTTTTTAAAAAAACCATTTTAATCCTTCCTTTCCTCTGCTTCCTTTCCCCAATCTCCCCCCTCCCTCTTACTACTCTCCATATCTTCTCCCCCCTCCCTTTCCGTCTCAGGGGTGATTCTCTCCCTCCTCCCACCCCACTTTTACGCCCTCATGCTCCCTCTCCTCCCTTTCTCTCACCTCACCAATCTCTCCCACTCTTCCCCCCCTTTTTAACCGTCCTCTCCCTCCCTTTTCCTTCTCATCTCTTCTCCCCTTCCCCCTCCTTTTAAACCCTATGCATCTCCTCTCCTACCGGGCTTTCCTCTCACAGCCCTTTCTTCTGTCTGCCCTCCGTCTCCCCGCCCGAACGCCTTTTTACCCCTCATTCCCTCTCCCCCTTCCCTTTCCTCTTATTCTCTCTTCCTCTATCCTCTCACCCTCAGAGGGCGAAGAAGACCCATCTCCTCATCCCCTCCCCTTTCCTCTCACGTGCTCCTCTCTCTTTCCCTCTCATCCCTCTCCCTTTTACCTCATCTCCTCTCCCCTCTCTCTTTATCCTCTCAAGCCTCTCTCCTTCCCCCCTCCCGCCTTTTTACGCCCCCCGCCTGCGAGCGCCACAACCCCAGGACCGAAACCAGAGGAAACAGACAGACAGATAGACAAAGATAGAGAGAGGGGAGGAGGAGCACACAGACAGAGAGAGAGGGGAGGGAAGAGAGAGAGCGACAAGACAGATAGACTACAAGACACTAGACGAGACGACGGGCGGAGAATCGGAGGTCGAGAGAGTGCACACGGGGGGCGGAGAGCAGAGCAGAGTTAGTTCAGATGACAGCAGAGAGAGAGGGAGAATACGTTTCTTGATAAATGCATATACTATACATTATGATAATGTAGAATGCATACTGTATGTGTTCTTTGCCATCCCATGTGTGTAGTTTACTTGCTTCGTGTGTAATACAGCAGATCGTGGACTAATAATATAGACTATGAAAACTATGCATCATCTTTACTCTCGCACCTACGTTTTATACCACAACATATATTCAGTACTCCTCATCCCTCCCCTGAGAAAATTACACCTCTATTCCTTACTCATTAAACACATTATACTTTCCTCGCATAAAACGTTTAACATACGCATTTTACTTGTCACATTTTTTCATATCTCACCCCCCCTTTTTTAATCCCTCATCTCTGCTTCCCTCCTCCCCATCTCCCTCTCCCTCCTCGGGTTTAAACCCCCAATCTTTCCTTTTTACCCCTCAATCTCCGTCTCGCCCCTCTCCCTATTCCCTCTCACCTCTCTCACCCCTCTTTTACCCGCTTCCACACTCACCCTCTCCAAACCTGCTGGCCTCCCCTTTTACCCTGTCTTCGATACGCGTAGACACGCAGCTCCGACTCTCCCTCTCCCCTATCTCCCTTTTCTACCGCCTTCCTCTCCCCTCTCTCGCTCACCACCCTCCCGCATTTTAACCGCCTCATCTCCTCTCCCCTCTCCTGTCCCCTTTTACCCGCCCATCTCCCCTCTCACCCCCCCTCCCTTTTTTTAAACCCCCCCATCTCCTCTCTCACGCCCCCTTCCCTTTTTAACCCACGCCCCCATTCCCTAAGTCGCTCCCTTTCCCTTCCTCTCACTCGTCTCATCCCTGCCTATCTCCTCGTCCGCTTTTTCCCCCCCATCTCCTCTCCGCCCCCTTTTAAACCTCATCCCTCTCCTCCTTTTCTCTTCCCTCTCTCTCCTCCCTCTCACCCTCCTCGCCTCTCTCTCCTCCCCTCATCTCCTCGTCCTCTCCGTTTTACCACCTCACCTCTCCGCCCCTCCCTTTTTAATTTTACCCCCCATTCTTTCCCTCTCTCTCCACCCCCATACCCCCCCCGAGAGAGCGTTGACCCGCCAAGCTGTCACCCCGTCCGACACGAAGCGAAACACCACGTTATAAAATATTCGCTGCGGGTGGTGAGAGGAGGGGGTGGGAGGGGGGGAGGGGGGAGGGGTGGGGTGGAAGGGGTGGAGGGGGGGTGGGGGGGTGGAGGGGTGTAGAAGGGGTGGAGGGTGGAGAAGGGGTGGAGAAGGGGGAGGGGGGGGATAGGGGTGAAGGGGTGGAGGGGGTGAGAAGGGGTGGAGGGGGGAGGGATAGGGGAGGTGGAAGGGGGGTGGAGGAAGGTGTAAGAAGGGGTGGAGGGAGGGTGGCGGGTGTGAGGGGTGGATGGGGTGTAGAAGGGGTGGAAGGGGGGTTAGAAGGGGTGATGGGGGTACAAGGGGTGGAGGGGGGAGGGGAGGGGGGAAGGGTGAAGAGGGGTGGAGGGGAAGGGGATGGGGGTGATGGGGTGGAGGGGGTGAAGGGGTGGAAGGGGGAGGTGGAGGGGGAGGGGATGGGGTGAAGGGGTGGAGGGGGAGGGGGTGTAGAAGGGGTGGAGGGGGAGGAGGGGTTGGAGGAGGTGGGAAGGGAGAAAGGGTGGAGGAGGGGGTGGGGAGGGTGGGGGATAAAAGGGATGGGGGGGTGTAGAGGGGGGGGGATGGAGGTGGAGGGTGTGAGAAGGGGAGGAGGGGGTGGGGAAGAGGGATGGGGGAAGGGAAAAAGGGTGCAGGGGGTGGAGGGGGGAGGTGTGGTAGGGGATGGGGGAGAAGAAGGGTAGGGGGTGTGGGTAGCGTGGGGGTGGAGGGGGTGTAGAAGGGTGGAGGGGCAGGAGGAGTGGAGGGGGGAGGTGGGGAAGAGGATGGGGGAAGAAGGGTAAGGGAGTGGGTAGCGAGGGGGTAGAGAAGGAAGGGGAGGGTGGGGTGGGGAGGGGTGATGGAGGAATTGTAGGGAAGGATGGAGGGAAAAAGGGGGAAGGGGGAAGGGAAGAGGAAGAGGGGTAGGGAAAAAGGGGGAAAGAGGAAGAGAAGGGGAAGAGAAAAAGAGAAAAAGGGAAAAGGAGAAGGAGAGGAAGGAGGAATAGGGGCAAGCAAAGGGGTAGATAAGAGAAAAAAGAGTTGGAAGAAGGAACAAGAGCAAAAAAACAAAAACAAAAACAAGGAAAGGAGACAGAGAAAAAGAAAGAAGAAGAAGAAGAAAAGGAAAGGAAAGGGGAAAGGGGAAAAAGAGGGGTAAAGGAGTAAATAAAGAAAGGGGGAGAATGAGTGAAGAGGAAGAAGAAATTATGAAAGAATAGGGGAGAGGGGTATAGAGAAAGACGAAAGGGAGAGATGAAAAGGAGAAGAGAAAAGGGAAATGGGAGAGATATATGGGAGGAGAGAGAGAGGAGAGGTGGAAGGGAAGAGGAAGGAGGAAGCGAAAAAGAGAGGTACAGGGGAAGAGGAAAGGAGAGATAGAAAGGTAAAGAGGGGAAGAGGGAGAAGAAAAATAGAAAGACTGAAAGAGGGAGAGAGAAAGAGAAAGAGCGAGAGAGAGAGGGAGGAGAGAGAGAGAGAGAGAGAGAGAGAGAGAGAGAGAAGAGAGAGAGGAAGAGAGAGAGAGAGAGAGAGAGAGAGAGAGAGAAGAGAGAGAGAGAAGAGAGGAGAGAAGGAGAAGGGAGAGAAAGGAGAGAAAGGCGAGAGAAGAAGAGAAAGAGAAGGCAGGAAGGAAATGAAGAGAAAGAAGAGGGGGAGAGGAGAGAGAGATTAGAGGAAAGAAAAGGAGAGACGGAGAGGGGGGAAATGAAACAGAGGGTGAGGTGAAACAGGGGAGGGGGAGGAGGGTGGAGGTGGGGGTGGGGAGAGGTTAAGCAGGGGGGGGGAGACGTGAAAACAGGAGGGGGGGGGAGGGTGAGAAGGTGAAACGGAAGGGGGGGGGGGGAGAGGTGAGACGGGGGGAGGAGGGGAGGTAGGGGTCCTGACAGAGGGACACGAGCGTATTACCCATAATGCTTTTGTTCTCATCAAAAAAAAAAAAAAAAAAAAAAAAATCTCGTGTTAAGGTGTAATAAATTTAATCATTTGGACTTTTGGCTTCAACCGTTATTTTTTTTTATTTGTATTTAACAGGCAATTTAATGTGACATTTTTATTGTCAGGAGAATTGACGAGAGAATCAGAATAAAGATAAAAATGTTTTGCAAAGTTATTATTGATTCAGAGTCGAAATAAATAGCGTATTTGGAATGTAAGTATTCGATTTAAAACTTTTAATTCGATTTTTTTTTTCAAACTTCCAAAATTGAAAATAAAAGATTGCTTACCATTCTACTTATATCTTTTAAACTTCCCAAATCAATTTTTTTTTTATTTATCTTACAAAAATTCTTTAACCAGTAGACACCCAATAAATATTATCATCATCATTTTCAAACTTAAAATAAACCCTCTTTCGAAAAAAAAAAAAAAAAAAAAAAAAAAAAAAAAAAAAAAAAAAAAAAAAAAAAAAAAAAATATATATATTATATATATTATATATATATATTATATATATATATATATATATATATATATATATATATATATATATATATATCATGTCATATCATATCCCATTTCTTTTATTTCATCTTTATTATTTTTTCTTCTTTACATATATATTTTCATTTCATTTTTTTTCCTTTTTTATTCTCGTGTGTACAGATAATTGAAGAATGGCGTATTATGTGACTATAAATACTTCATTTTCGTCTACAACAAATTATTTATGGCCTCGTTAAACAGCTGTTTTGTTTACGGAGAAAAATCATTCAGTTGAGTGATTGGGCGAGAGGAGAGGGAGGAGAGGGAGGGAGAGGGTGAGGAAGGGAGAGGGAGAGGGTGAGAGGAGGGAGGTAGGGAGGGAGAGAGGAGAGGGAGAGGTGAGAGGGAGGGAGAGGGAGGAGGGTGAGGGAGGGAGGGAGGAGGAGGGAAGGAGGGAGGGTGAGGAAAGGAGGTGAGGAGAGTGATTGGGCGAGGAGAGGGAGAGAGAGGGAAGAGGGGGAGGGGGAGGGAGGGAGGGAGCGAAGGGAGAGGGAGAGGGAGAGGGTGAGGGAGGAGGAGGGAGAGGGTAGAGAGGGGAGGGAGAGGGAAGAGGAGAGGGAGGTGAGAAGGAGAGGGAGAGGAGAGGAGAGGAGGGAGAGGGAGAGGGAGCGGAGGGGAGAGGGTGAGGGTGAGGAGGGTGAGGGAGAGGGAGGTGAGCGGAGAGGGAGGAGGAGAGAGAGGGTGAGGGAGAGGAGGGTGAGGGTTGAGGGTGAGGAGAGGGGAGAGGGAGAGGGAGGGAGGAGGGGGAAAGGGTGGAGAGGGAGAGAGAGAGGGTGGGAGAGGGGAGAGGAGGGAGGAGAGGGAGGGAGGGTGAGGAGGGGGAGGGGAGAGGGAGAGGGAGGCAGAGGACCTGATGTAAGAGGGAGGGGAGAGGGTGAGAGGGGGGAGAGGGTGAGAGAGGGAGGGAGTGGGAGGAGAGAGGGAGAGGGAGAGGGAGGGTAAGGAGGGTGAGGGAGAGGTGAGGGAGGAGGAGAGGGAGGTGGAGGAAGGTGAGGGAGAGAGAGAGGGCGAGGAGGGAGAGGGTGAGAGGGAGGGAGGAGGGTGAGAGGGAGCGAGGGAAGAGGTGAGAGGGAGGGAGAGGGAGGGAGGGAGGGAGAGGGAGGGGGAGGAGAGGGTGAGGAGGAGAGGGAGAAGGGAGGGAGGGAGAAGGTCGAGAGCGGTGAGAGGAGGAGAGGGTGAGAGAGAGGGAAGAGGAGAGGAGCGAGAGGAAAGGTGGGAGAGGATAAAGGAAAGAGTTTCCGTGGCATCCTTCAAATCTTTAAAATATCTTGCATGTATATATATATATATATATATATATATATATATATATATTATATATATAATATATATATATATATAGTATATATATATATTTTTTTTTTTTTTTTTTTTTTTTTTTTTTATGGAAATTTAAGCCTGAAAAGCCTTAAAAAAACGCAGGCCTTAAAATGTCTTAAAATTTCCCCAAGGCGGATCTCTCTTCGCGTAATCGTACATAAATCTCTTACGGATTCACTCACTTGGGGGTCTCTGCGCGGATTGATCGGAAATCCTATGTCAGGAGCATTAGATCTTGGCCTTTACTAGTCGACGCGCCCGTTTGCTTATGGGCCGTGTGTAAAAAAGTGTGGAGAAAAAGTGGGCCGTGTCAAAAAAGGAGAGAAAAATATGGGCCCGTGTGCAAAAAAAAAAAAAAAAAAAAAAAAAAAAAACGGGGCCTGTGTGCAATAAAGAGAGAAAAAGTATGGGCCGTGTGCAAGTAAAGAGAGAAAAAGATGGGCCGTGTGCAAAAAAGAGAAAAAGTATGGGCGTGTGAGAGAAAAAGTATGGGCCGTGTGCAAAAAAAGAGAAAAAGCAAAAAAGAGGAAAAAATGATGTGCGCCGTGTGCAAAAAAAAAGAGAGAAAAAGCAAAGGGCCGTGTGCAAGAGAGAAAAAGTATGGGCTGTGTGCAAAAAAAAACAAAAAAAAAACGGGCCGTGTGCAAAAAAGAGAAAAAGCATGGGCCGTGTGCAAAGAAGGGGATCGAGTGCAAAAATAAAGAGAAAAGACATGTGCCGTGTGCAAAGAAAATAGGCCGCGTGGGAAAAAAAGAAGGAAAAAAGGCCGTGTGAAAATAAAACATGGGCCGTGTGCAAAAAAAAAAAAAAAAAAAAAAAAAAAAAAAAAAAAAAAAAAAAAAAAAAAAACGTAAAAAAAAGACAGAGGTGTGCCAAAAAAAAAAAAAAAAAAAAAAAACATAGACTGTGTGCGTAGGCTGAGATTTTTTTTTTTTTTTTTTTTTTTCTTTCTCGGTCAGTGACCCGACAAGTAGGCCTACACATCAAAGTGAAGTTATGCATTGATGCCAAGTTGACTCCAGGTCCTTCAAGGCAATTGACTCCAGGTCTTAAAAGGCAATTGATGAGTCTTGAAAAAAGTCTTAAAAAAAGGCTCTTAAATTTCATTACCTTATACCTTATATGGAGGGAGATGAGCCGTATAGGTGAGAGGGGAGAGGGAGAGGGAGAGGGAGAGGAGAGGGAAGGAGGGAAGAGGAGGGAAGGAGCGGAGAGGGAGAAGAGAGAGGAAGGAAAGGGAGAGGGAGAGGTGAGAGAGGGAAGGAGGGAGGAGCAGGAGAGGGAGGGAGGGTGAGAGAGATGAGAGGTCAAGGAGAGGGAGAGGAAGGAGGAGGAGAGCGAGGGAGAGGAAGGAGGGAGAGAGGGAAGGGGGAGAGAGGGAAGGAAGGAGAGGAAGGGAGAGGAGGGATAGAGGGAAGGAGGGAGAGAGGAAAGAGGGAGAGAGCGGAAGAAGAAGGGAGGGAGGGAGGAGGGAGAGAGGGCAGGAGGAGAAGAGGAAGAGGAAGGAGGGAAGGAGGGAGGAAGAGGGAGAGGGGTGAGAGGAGGGAAGGAGGGAGAGAGGGAAGGAGGAGAGAAGGAAGAGGGAGGGAGGAAGGAGGGAGGGAGAGGGAGAGGTGAGAGAGGGAGGAGGAGAGAGGATATGAGGGCAGAGAGGGAAGGAGGGATGAAGAGAGAGGAAGGAGGGAGAGAGGAAGGGAGGGAGAGAGGAAGGAGGAGAGGGAGAAGGGAAGGAGAGAGCGGAAGGAGGGAGAAGAGGGAAGGAGGAAGAGGAAGGAGGGAGAGAGGGAAGGAGGAGAGGGAGGCGACGAGAGAGAGGGGAGAGGGAGAGGGAAGGAAGGAGGGAGGGACGGAAGGAGGAGAGAGGGAAGGAGAGAGGGAAGAGCGAGAGGAGGAAGGAGAGCGAGACTGAAAGGAGAGAGAGAGAGAGAGAGATGAGAGAGAGAGAAGATGAGAGAGAGATTAGAGAGAGCAGAGAGGATGAGAGGAGAGAGAGGAGAGAGAGAGGAAAGAGAGAGCAAGAGAGAGAGATAGAGAGAGAGAGAGAGAGAGAGAGAGAGAGAGAGAGAGAGATAGATAGATAGATAATAGTTAGTTTAGAAGATAGATAATAGATAGATAGATAGATA
>NW_020870239.1:132788-135288 GCF_003789085.1 Penaeus vannamei | reverse complement strand
TCCTCCCTCCCTCCTCCTTCTCCCTTCCCTCCATCCACGAAATACCAGAGTTCTAAAACAGTCGTAGTATTTTTTATAGCTTCAGTTTGGGCTAAATATAACACACACGAAGGGGGAAGGGGGGGGGGGTAAGAAGGGGAGGAGGGGAGGAGGAGGAGTAGGAAGGAGGAGGAGAAAGGAGGAAGAGAAGAAGAAGAAGAGGGAAGGAGAGGGGAGAAGGAGGAGGAGGAGGAGGAGGAGGAGGAAAAGAGAGGAGGAGGAGGAGGATAGAGGAGGGATAGGAGGATAGAGGAGGAGGAGGAGGAGGAGGAGAGGAGGAGGAGAAGGAGAAGGAGGAAAGAGGAGAGGGGGAAGAAGGAGGAGGAGGAAGAGAAGGAGAAGGAGAAGGAGAAGGGAAGGGAAGGAGGAGGAGGAGGGAGAGGAGGAAGAAGATAGGAGGAGGAAAGGTATAGGAGAGGAAAGGAAGAAGGAGACAGGAGGAGGAAAGGAGGATAGGAGGAGAAGAAGAAGAAGAAGGAAAGGGGAGAAGGAGGAGGAGGAGGAGGAAGAGGAGGAGAGGAGGAGAGAAGGGAAGGAGGGGAGGAGAGAACGGGAGGAGGGAATGGGGGACTGGGGGGGGGAGAAAGGAGCATGAAGAAGAGCATGGAAAGAGAGAAGAAGGGGGAGGGGATGGAATGAGAAGAAGGAAAGGTAAGAAATGCGAGGAAGGAGGAAGCGAGTGAAAAGATGGGAGGAAGAAGGAAAACGGAAGGAAGAAAGAGAGACGGAGGGAAGAGAGAAGAGGAGAGAGGAGGGAAGGTGAGGGAGACAGGGAGGAATAAAGAAGGAGGATGCGGATGAGGAGAATGAGGAGAGGGATGGAGGAAGGGAGGAGTGGAGGCAAAAGGGAAAGGAAAAAAGAGAAGGAGAGAGGAGGTAAGGAGGAAGGGAGAGGGAAGAGGAGGCAAGTGAAGAAGGAGGGAAGGAAAGGAGGATGGAGAAGAAGAGGAAAGAAAAGGAGGAAGAAAGAGAGGAAGAGGAGGGAAATAAGGAGGAGGGGACGAGGAGGAGGGAAGGGGAGGGAAGTGAGTGAAGGGGGGGGGGTAAAGGGGGATGGGGTAGGGAAGGAATGGGGGGGGGGGGTTCCCTACTGGGGCCCGCCGTTACAAGGTAAATATCAGAAATAGAGTTAATATATAAAGCGTATGTTGGGATCTTCGGCATTTTTCTTCTATTCTCTCTTTTGTCTCTTTCTGTCTCTTCCTTTCATTATCTGTTTGTCTTCGTTTGCCGCCGCGTGTCTCTCTCTGTTCTGTCTGTCTGTCTGTCTGTCTTCTCTCTCTCTCCATTTCTCCCTCCCAATCTATCTCTCCCTCTCTTCCTCTCTGCTTGCCTCCTTCTCTTCTCTTTCTCACCTTCTCTTTTTCCCTTTCTCCCTCCCCCTTCCCCTTTTCTCTGTCTCTGCCACTCCTCCACTCTCTCTCCCTCCCTCCCTCCTTCCTCCCTTCCTTCCTTCCCTCCCTCCCTCCCTCCCCCTCCCTCCCCTTCGCCTCCCTCCCTCCCTTCCCTTCCCTTCCCTTCCCTCCCTTCCCTTCCCTCCCTCCCTTCCCTCCCTCCCTCCCTTTTTCCCTCCCTTCCCTCCCTTCCTCTCTCTCCCTTTGCAATCAACATTCTCTCTTTATTCGAGTTCAAATAGCTTACTATCTGACATCAAAGAAGTTCGGCAAATGCATCACTCTATTTTGGTTTATCATTTCGAGATTGTTTGAAGATGGATCCATTCGAAAAAGAATAAAAAGTCCACTCTAAAATAAATAAATAAATAAATAAATAAATAAATAAATAAAATATTCAATGAAATATAATGAAATCCACTAGAAAAAAAACGAAACAAAAAACAGTCGAGTAAATATGTAAGTGCGTTTGTAAATGCGTAAACAAACGGACGAAAATAAACACACGAACAAAACTCGGCCGCGTTCTGTAAAGCCGCGAAACAAAACAGAACAAACAAACAGAATAAAATACGAGGCGTGAGTCACTCTTCTTCTCTTCTCCTATCTGTCAAAACTTCACAAAAAAAGAAGAAAATAAATAAACAAGATAAAAAAAGAGTAAAATAAAAATGTTAAAACGCCCGATGTTACTTAATGATAACCGTTTCCATCCATCACCAATAAAGGCGTTTTTGCAAAGGGCGTTCGCGTATCGTACATCCTGACTTCGCATTCACGACGTCGCAACCATGTGACACACGCACACACACACACACACACACGTACACAGGGAGTGTCTGTCAGATACAGACGTACACACATACACGCGTGGATACATGGGCACACGTTTACACATACATATACACAGTCATATAGACATATACACGCTTGTATACCTACATAGATTCACCCGCACACACTTAAAACACACACACACACACACACAAGGAGGCACAGACAGACAGACACAGAGAGAGAGAGAGGAGAGAGAGAGAGAGAGAGAGAGAGAGAGAGAGAGAGAGAGA
>NW_020870239.1:122788-125288 GCF_003789085.1 Penaeus vannamei | reverse complement strand
TCATCATTGTCCTTTTTATCATAATCATCACCAACAACAATAATTATCAAAAAAGCGAAAAAAACACACAAAAAACTCCACCTCTTCCTCTTCCTCTTCACCCTCCCTTCCTTCCCTCCTTCTTCCTCCTTTACACTCGAGGCGTTTCCTTCCATGAAACTTTTCGAGAATCTTCCTGCCTCCTTGACCTTTCTCAACGTCTGGGCTGGATTCTTTAGACGAAGAGGAGGAGGGGGAGGAAGAGGGAGAAGGAGGAGGAGGAGGAGGGGAGAAGGAGGAGAGGAGGAGGAGGAGGAGGAGGAGGAGGAGAGGAGGAGGAGGAGGAGGAGGAGGAGGAGGAGATAGAGGAGGAGGAGGAGGGGAAGAGAGAGGAGGAGGAGGAGGAGGAGGAGGAGGAGGAGGAGAGGAGGGGGGAGGAGGAGAGGAGGAGGAGGAGGAGACGACGACGACGACGAGGTGGAAGGGGAGGGGAGAGGAGGAGGAGGAGGAAGAGGGAGAAGGAGGAGGAGGGAGAGAGGAGGAGGAGGAGAGGAGGGAGAGAGGGAGGAGGAAGAGGAGAAGTAGGAGAGGAGCGAGGAGGAGGAAGGAGGGAGAAGGAGGAGGAGGAGGAGGAGGAAGAGGAGGAAGAGGAGGGAGAGGAGAAGGGGGGAGGAGGGAGGAGGAGAGGAGGAGAGGAAGGGAGGAAAGAAAAAGGGAGAGAGGGAGGAAAGGAGGAGGAGGAGGAGAGGAGGAGGAGGAGGAGGGGGAGGAGGAGGAGGCGAGGATAAGAAGAGGGAGAAGAGGGAGGGGGAGGAAGAAGAAGGCAGACGAAGAAGGTGAGTGGACGGATGAGGAGGGGGGGGGCAGAGGAGGAGCAGGATGAGAAGAAAACACGTAAGGAAAAGCAGGGAGGAGGATGTGGATGAGGAGGAGTGGAGGTGAGGAGGATGAGGAAGAGTAGGACGATGATGAATGATGATGATGATGATGAGGTGTGAGGGGTGGAGGATGAGATGAGAATGAATGATGATGATGATGATATATGATGATGATGATGATGATGATGATGATATGATGATGATGATGATGATGAATGATGATTGATGATGGATGAGATGATGATGGATGAAGGAAGAGGAGAGGAGGAGGTGGAGGTGGGGCAGGAGGAGGAGGAGAAAAAGAAAGAGAAGAGAAGAATAAGAAAAAGAAGAGGAAGAAAAATAAGAAAAAAGAAGAGAAAGAGAGAAAGAAGAAAGAAAAAGGAAGAGGAAGAGAAGAAGAGAAAGCAAGGAGGAGGAGGAGGAGGAGGAGAAAGGTGAGGGGAAAGGACACAGCCGGAGGGAAAAGTTGCAAGAAACGGCCAGAAGAGGAAAGAATAATGAAAGAGAAGGAGGAGTAAAGAGGAAAGTTATGATGAACAGAAGAATAAAGAGGGAGAGGGGAGAGTGACAATAAAAAAGGAGAGAATGGAGAGGGGAAAGAAGGGAAGGAAGTGAAGGGGAAAGAGAATAGGAAGAGAGAAAGTGAAGATGTAGATGGCTAAGAAGAGAGAATGGGGGAAGAAAAGAAACAAGATAAAGATGAGAAAAAAGAGGCTAACAAGTAGATAAGAGGGGAAAGGGAGATGGAAAAAGAAAGAAAAAGGTGAAGGGGAGAAGAGAAGGAAATAAAAAGAAAAAAATAGAAGAGGAATCAAAGAGAGAGAAGACGACGAAAAAAGACAAATAAAAAAAAAAAAAAAAAAAAAAAAAACGGAAAAATGAAGAAACAAAAAAAAAGAAAAAAGAAATAAGAAGAGAAGCAAGAATTGACGCGAGAGGATAAAAGAGGAAGACGGAGAGGAGAGAGAGGAGCAGAGAGAGAAGGAGAGAGGAGAGATGAGGCGAGAAATGGACAATTAATTGATAGATTTACTGATGGAGAAATATAAACCAATTATAAGATGAATGAGAGTAAATTAAGCAATAAGTAGCCTTGTAGATATAATTACTGTCTATGCCCTAACTTATTATCATGGTGATCATTGTCATTATTATGTAATTAGGAAGAAAAGTGCAATGAAGTTAGAAAGTGTCATGACGCAGAGTGATATTGCTGAGAGATGAGAGAGAGAGATAGTATTCAGACGCAAATGATAGTGAGGGAGCAAGGGATGGGGCGGGATCACCCATGCGATATTGAGTCACAAGAGAAGCTCTAGATGTTACCGCGCACTACTACGCACGCACCCCGCCTCTGGTGCGTCTGCTCTCGCTGATCCTCATACTTCTTCATTCCTTTTGTTATTCTTCGTTTTGATTTTATTATTCTATTGCTACATTTTTATTATCTTTATTTTCTCTTCTGTTGTCATATTTATTTATTGCTATTCTTTTTTTTTTTTTTTTTTCTTCTTCATTCTTCTTCCTTCTTCTATCTTTCGTCTTTCTATCTTTCTATTCTCTCGTTCCTATTTCATTCTTCTCTCTATCTTTCTTCTTCCTGAATCTCTTTCTTCTTCTGTCTTCTTCTTCTTCTTGTC
>NW_020870239.1:107196-119016 GCF_003789085.1 Penaeus vannamei | reverse complement strand
TATATATATATATATATTGTCCGATAGTTTAAATAACAAAGATATCGGGCACCATTATTTCTGCACACCAATGCATGGCACTGTGGCGGCGCTCTCGACCCTCGAGCCGTAGCCCTGGCCCGCGGACGAAGCAACTGGCCGGCCCCGGTTGACGGCAGATTTAGATTGGTCAAGACCTCTTGGGGATTGCGTGAAGACGGGCCTGACCCATGTCATGACAGGTCGCGGTGACCTCAATATTTTGGAGGTCATTAAATATATGTATTTAATACGATGAATTTTTCTATGAAATTGATATATTTTTCTTTTATAACCTTAAATGACAGATGACGACCATGGCTCTTTTGTCATGACAGACTTGACACATTCGATCATCCTCATGACAAGTGCCACCTGTGCTGCCCCGCCCCGTTTCGTCCTCAGCTTGGGGAGAGGCCGCTCGCGAGGACGTCGGGCGTCCGACACCCCGAGGCGTAGCGCCCTTCGTCAGAAGCGGCAGAGTTCTGAAGTTCCCTACAACATGAGCTTCAATAGTCAGTCCTTCGGCAGCGCGGAGTCGCTCTTGCCGCGCACGTAGATGCGCGTGGCCTTGGCGCCCAGCACGCGGTCCAGCAGCGACGTCTTGCTGCGCTTGCGCACGTTCTGCACCTCCCGGAAGAGCTCGTGGAAGGCGCTGGCCACCTGGTGCACCTGCTCGGACGCCGCCACCTCGCTGAAGGAGCACTCCAGGTCCTTGGCCAGGATCTCGCCTGCGGGAGACAGCGTCAGTGCGAGGCCGCGGCGCAGAAGACTCAGGCGCCGCTGCCATTCCCAAACACCAGGAAATGCTNAAAGAGACAGTGGACGAGAGAGAGAGAGAACGCAGAGATAGGAGCAGAGAAGATGGGAAGATTGAGCGACATCCGAAAAACTAGAGAGAGAGAGAGAACGAACTCGAGAGAGAGAGAGAGAGAGACGAGAGCGAGGAGGTACAAACAGGATATACTAAATAATAACAATGAATTTATAATTATCTGATATATGACGCTAAGAGGCTTTTGCAGCTGTCGGGCAGTAAGAGACCCGGAAAAGGAAAAGGAGGAAGGAGAAGAAAAGAAGAGGAAAAGAAAAGAATAGAGAAGGAGGAGGAGGAGGAGAAGGAGGAAAGGGAGAGAGAGAAGAAAAAGATAAGGGAATGACAAAACGGGGAAGAAGGTGATAAAATGAAGCTGAGGAGGAGGAGAAGGGGGAGAGGGAGAGGAGAGGGAAGGGAAGGGGATATGAGGAGAAGGAGGAGGAGAGGAGGAGGAGAGAAAGGAGGAGGAGGAAGAGGAGAGGAGGAGGAGAGAAAGGAGGAGGAGGAGGAGGAGGGAGAGGGAGGGCGAGGAGGAGGAATAGTTATAACACACCAAGATTGAGGATAACCAAAAGAAAGTAAAGTAGGAGAATGAATAAGACAGAAGAAAAAAAATAGTATTAAATCAATGAATGTAAATAAAATGAGGAAATAAAAGTGTATGTATATGTGTATGTGTGTGTAAACATACATTTACATACTTATCTACATATACACATACACAGGCACACACACACATACGTATATAAGTAAAGAGGGACGAGTAGATAATTCTAGAAGCCATATAAAGATAAGATAAAAGGCGGAAGATAGAACTCACACAAAGATAAAAAGTGGATATCTAAGTCCGTGATCTGAGGCGCATAAAGGGTACATCTATTAATGCAGTTTTACGGCCTCACTTATCTTCCATGAGCGCACGCACACACGCACGCGCACACACACACACACACACGCGCGCGCATGCACCCCCATACCTAATTAACCAACAACCCATTCACAGACACATACACACACATACACACATAACAAGAGGGACATACCCACATACACGAAAGAAGTGCACACAAAACATGCTCTACACAGACAATCACGGAAACACCCACATTTATACACACACGCGCACACACCACACACACACACACACACACACACACACCACACACACACACACACGCACACACACACAACATACACACACACACACACACACACACACACACACACACACACACACACACACACACACACGCACACGCACACACACACACACATACACCACACACATACGCGCACACACACACACACACACACACACACACATACACCAACACACACACAGCGCGCGCGCGCCGCGCGCACACACACACACAAACTCGTCCTTGTCGTAAATAAAACAGCGAAGGAAAAAACAAGAAATATGCCGAAAGTCTTTTCCGCTTTGTTCTTTCTCCACGGCGTGTCTCTCACACATACACATATAAAGACAAATATAAATGGATTTAAGGATAATGCCATTAAATAGCATAAATCTGAATCTATTTTAAGGATACTTCCTCCTTCAGTTGTCTTTCTTTCGGGGAATTTACCGTGTTTTCTCTATTTTTAGCGTCTTTTATTTTCTAAATCAGTCCCCCCTTGATTCTTTCTCGCCTTCGCCTTCGTTTTTTTTTCCTCGAGGTAATACAAACTTTCTCCTCTTTTGTCTCACAATTCCTCCTCCTCTTCTCTTTCCTTTACTCTTCCTTCTTCTTTTTTCTCTACTTTTTTCTGGACTCTATCCCTTGCTCCATTTTCCATCTTTCTCTTCCATGTATTTCTTACTCTCCTCCTCAGCTTCTTTCTTATTCCCCCTTCGTAATTGTCCTTCCTCTCTCTTTCCCCTTCTTCCAACCCTTCTTTTTGTACTCTATCCTCCAATCTTCCCTCCTTCTTTCTCCTCTATCCCACCACTCTTCCCTCCCTTTTACACCTACCTTACCCTCCCACTTTCTCTTCCTTTCCCTCTTTCTCCCCTACCTTCCCTTTTACACTTATTTTACCCTTCCACTTTCTCTTCCTTTCCCTCTTTCCCACTCTATCCTACCAATCTTCCCCCTCTTCTTTCCACTCTCTCCTCCCACTTTCTCTTCCTCTCCCTCTTTCCCATTCTATCCTACCAACCTTCCCCCTCTTCTTTCCACTCTCTCCTCCCACTTTCTCACTCTATCCTACCAACCTTCCCCCTCTCTTTTCCACTCTCTCCTCCCACTTTTCTTCTTCCTTTCCCTCTTTCCTACCCATCCTACCAATCTTCCCCCTCTTCTTTCCACTCTCTCTTCCTCTCCCTCTTTCCCACTCTATCCTACCAACCTTCCCCCTCTTCTTTCCACTCTCTCCTCCCACTTTCTCTTCCTCTCCCTCTCCTCCCAACAAACCAACGTACCTCAGGGCTGTCAGGTGGCCAGGTGCTGAAGCCACCTTGAAACAACACTCTTGGGCTCAAGGACGTCTGCACGCAACGTCTTAGTGTCACGCTGCAAGACCTAAATCTGCGTCTTGGTGTCACCCAGAGAAAGAGATATATATATATATATATATATATATATATATATATATATATATATATATATATATATATATATGTATGTATGTATGTATGTATGTATGTATGTATATATGTGTGTTGTGTGTGTGTGTGTGTGTGTGTGTGTGTGTGTGTGTGTGTGTGTGTGTGTGTGTGTGGTGTGTGTGTGTGTGTGTGTGTGTGTGCGTGTGCGTGCGTGCGTGCGTGTGAGAGAGAGAGAGAGAGAGAGAGAGAGAGAGAGAGAGAGAGAGAGAGAGAGAGAGAGAGAGAGAGAAGAGAGAGAGAGAGAGAGAGAGAGAGAGACAGACAGAAAGACAGACAAAAGAGAGATACAGAGAATATGAGCCAAACAGACCGACCGACAGAGACAGGGCCATCCACCAGCCAGTAGTCAACAACCTGCCACCCGCAAAGGGCGCCCCCTGCCTGGCCACCCACTAATGGCCGAATTCCCCGTTCGTTAAGCGCCGCCTCCACTTCAGAAATGGAATTTCCTAAACACGGAGAGAAAACTCCCGAAAGACAATTTTCAAGTTTGCTTGAGACTTCACTCGCAAACTTTGAAATCGAGTTAGTCGAAACGGACTCATGAACTAAATATGAACCCGAGTATATATTCACTGACATATAAGTTGACATAAAAATTGTTTACGAAATAATGAATCGCATTACTGTAGTGTTCTGAACTTTACTAAATATTCCAAATAACTGTTTACTAAATAATGAATCGCGTTACTAGTGTTCTGAACTTTACTAAATATTCCAATCAGAGTTTAATATCAGATAATCTTTTAGGTAATCTACTAAATCAAACATCATAGGAGTTGGTGCATAATAAAAACTTGTTTACACCCTGAATTATTCTCAATTAAACTGCATCAGAACCAACATCATTTGTACAACAATGGTTCAAAATATCTATTCTCACAATCTATCTCAAACGAATGCCAAAAAAAAAAAAAAAAAAAAAAAAAAAAAAAAAAAAAAAAATCCGTACCTTCCAGCAAAACTTCAATCTTCAATCGCTTTGAACTTCAACATTGGCTTGAATGTTGCTCTTTCTTTCAACTTCCCCTTCAGATGCAAGTCAACTCTGGGGCGTCATATCAACGGCAACAAATCTCAGCCGCACAGAGGAAAATGAAAAAAAAAAAAAAACTTTTGTGTATGATGCAACAGAACCCGAAATAGAAACACACATATGGACACACACGGGTAAAAGACCTCGTACGTTCACATACACATGCATTCATTAACAGACACACAAACACAGACACAAAGACCCACAGACTCACACTCACATACATACACACATACACACACACACACACACACACACGCACACACACTAACGAACTCGCCTAATAAAACACACCCATTCGCTTGCAAACTAACTAGGCCACCTATCCCCTCTACCCACCTATGGCACAAGCCCACTACCACCCATACCACCAAACCTATCACCCGCCCAATCCACCGTATCCACAACCCTACCCAGCTGTGCCTCTAACCACCAACCCATCCACTCAAAAACATAAAACACATAGACACACACACACACACACACACACACACACACACACACACGCACACACACGCACGCCCACACAAACACACGCACACACACACACACACACACACACACACACACCAACACACACAGCACACACGCACACACACAACACACGCACACACACCACACACACACAGCACGCCCCACACACATACACACAAAAAAAGGGGCGGGGGGGCGCCTTACCTGTTATGAGCCGTGAACTGAAGATGCACCTCGTGGTCCGCATCTCTCTTCGCCCTGTGGTGCTGAGTTCTCAAGTGTTCTTTGTCGTAGAACACGGGCTCGTAGTGGAGGATGTGTTCACTGAGCACCAACCCTGGAAGAACAAGGAGAAACACGTGTTAAAAGGGTAGAATCGAGTGAAATGTTCTCTTTGCGGTGGTTTCTCGAACGAAATGTTCTCTTTACTTGTGTTCTCCGAGCGAGATGTTCTCTACTTTTTGTTCTCGAGCGAAATGTTCTCTGGCGCGGTGTTCCTGAGCGAAATATTCTCTTGCTGTGGTGTTCTCGAGCGAAATTTTCTCTTACTTCGGTGTTCTCGAACGAAATGTTCTACTGTTGGGTGTTCCTCGAGTCAAATGTTTCTGTTGTGGTGTCTCGAACGAATGTTCTTTTACTTTGGTGTTTCTTGAAAAGCTTTTGGTGTTCTCCGAGCGAATGGTCTCTTGCTGGTGGAGATGTTTCTTCTTCTTTGGTGTTCTCGAGTCAAATGTTCTCTGTTGTGGTGTTCTCGAACGAAATGTTCTTTTACTTTGGTGTTCTCGAGCGAAATGTTCTTTTACTTTGGTGTTCTCGAGCGAAATGTTCTCTTGCTGTGGTGTTCTCGAGTCAAATGTTCTCTTACTTTGGTGTTCTCGAGTCAAATGTTCTCTGTTGTGGTGTTCTCGAACGAAATGTTCTTTTACTTTGGTGTTCTCGAGCGAAATGTTGCTCTTACTTTGGAGTTCTCGAGCGAAATGTTCTCTTGCTGTGGTGTTCTCGAGTCAAATGTTCTCTTACTTCGGTGTTCTCGAGTCAAATGTTCTCTGTTGTGGTGTTCTCGAACGAAAAATGTTCTTTTACTTGTGTTCTCGGAGCGAATGTTCTCATTACTTTCTTGGTGTTCTCAGAGAAATGTTCTCTACTTCTTTGGTGTTCTCGAGTCAAAATGTTCTCTGTTGTGGCTGTTCTCATGAACGAAATGTCTTTTACTTTGGTGTTCTCGAGCGAAAATGTTCTCTTAACTTTGGAGTTCTCGAGCGAAAATTTCTTCTTGCTGTGGTTGTTCCTCCGGAGTCAAATGTTCTTCTTATTCGGTGTTCTCGAGTCAATGTTTCTCTGGTTTGTGGTGTTCTCGACGAAATGTTTCTCTTACTTTGGAGTTCTCGAGCGAAAGTTTCTCATGCCTGTGGTTGTTTCTGAGTCAAATGTTCTGCTTACTTTGTGTTCTCAGAAGTGCAAATGTTCTCTGTTGTGGTTTTTCTTCCGGAACGAAAATGTTTCTTTTTAACTGTTGGGTGTTCTCGAGCGGGAAATGTTCTCCTTACTTTGGTGTTCTCGAGCAAATGTTCTCTTTAGCTTTGGTGTTCTCGGTCAATGTTCTCTGTTGTGGTGTTCTCGACGAAAATGGTTCTTTTTACTTTGGTGTTCTCGGCGAAATGTTCTCTTAACTTGTTGGAGTCTCCCGAGCGAAATGTTCTCTTCTGTGGTGTCTCGGAGTCCAAAATGGTTTCTCTTACTTCGGTGTTCTCGAGGTCCAAATGTTCACTGTTGTGGTGTTCTCGACGAATGTTCTTTTTACTTTGTGTTCTCACGAGCAAATGTTTCTTTAACTTTTGGTGTTCTCTAAGCGAAATGTTCCTCTTTGCTGTGGTGTTCTCGAGTCAAATGTTCTCTTACTTTGGTGTTCTCGAGTCAAATGTTCTCTGTTGTGGTGTTCTCGAACGAAATGTTCTTTTACTTTGGTGTTCTCGAGCGAAATGTTCTCTTACTTTGGAGTTCTCGAGCGAAATGTTCTCTTGCTGTGGTGTTCTCCGAGCGAAATGTTTCTCTGACTTTGTGCGAGTATGTTCTCCTCGCGAAAAATGGTGTTCTCGAGCGAAATGTTCTTTGCTGTGGTGTTCTGAAATGTTCTCTTGCTGTTAGAGCGCGAGAAATGTTCTCTGCTGTGGTGTCCCTTGCCTCTGTGATCTCTGCACGGATACATTTCATACAACTACATTCCGATGTATTGGACGCTGTTGTATGAAAGCCTCGCGCGTCGAATGATGTGAAACAATACACAGTGTATAATATAAATATATCGCACCATAATATAAATATGTCGCGCCAGAGCTTAAAGTATTAATTCGCTACAACTTATATCTCCCACTATGACATTTAACAAACGGAAATACATGAAATCATATCATATACAATACGATCAGAATTCAATAAAACGATCTAAACAAGTGAAATATATCCAGGCTATACCTCCTTAACAGAGTCTGGTTTTAGAATTAATTTGAAATAATATAAAATCAAAGCCCTTTTTTCCCTAAGTACTTTCATTTCACAGCTCTTAATGCGATGGCAATTTCGCTCCACGGATATGCTGATGTTATTATATTTTAAAGAATTAAAATGGACATATGGATTCAATTTGATTGTTCAAAAATGCAAAACGATTAAATGACACTGAAATAAAATGCAGACTTCAATTTTTTTTCCAATCCTTTATAAAACGTCCATTAAAAAAAAAATTCTTGCCACTTTTCACCATTTCATGAAACTTCCGGGTTTTGACTGCTTTTAGAAAGAGAGGAAAAAAACAGAGGAAACGGGGGAGGGAAAGAGAGTAAAAAAACGGAGAGAAAGAAAGAGAAACCGACAAGCGGTAGAGAGAGAGAGAGAGAGAGAGAGAGAGAGAGAGAGAAGGAGAGAGAGAGAGAGAGAGAGAGAGAGAGAGAGAGAGAGAGAGAGAGAGAAACCAAAGAAACAGCAGTAAACAGAAGAAGGAAGAAGTGAGAAAAGACAACAATGGAAAACAACCAAAACATACATATATAAAAGAGAGAAAGAAAACGGTCCTTTATTTCACCCAAACGTTTCGCATTAATGCCGTCATGCTTGGACATGCACGAAATGCCATTACGTGCATGACACATAAATTACCGACACTTCTCCGCGCAGGAATTCATGTTTCATAAACCTTTGATGTTTGTAACTCATTCTTATCGGCAAATGGCACTAATTCATTCACAGCGATCACCGTTATCTTTGTCTGACTTTTTCTTACTTATTGCCATTTGATAATAAGTTGAAATCATGAATATTCATAGTAATGAAGGTATAACAATAACAATAATAATAATAATAATAATAATAATAATAATAATGATGGTAATTATAATAAAAATGATTATAATAATAATTATCATTATTATAATAATAACAATAATAATAAATAACAAATAAAATGATAACAATAATAATAATACCAATAATAATGATGATAATATGATAATAGAAAATTATAATAAATGATAGAAATAACAATGATGAATAATGATAATGATGATAATACATGATGATAATGATAATGATAATAATAATGATGATAATGATAATGATGATAATGACAATAATAATAATAGTATCATGAATTATTATAATATCATTTATTAATAATATTCATAATAATAATAATGATAACAATGATAATCAACAAAAATAATTTATTAATATCAACAACAATGATAATAGCAATAATAAATGATAACAACACTCAAAAGATAATTCAACAGATACCATAAATCATCTAATTGATAAGAAATAACATCAAATCATGAATACTATAACTAACATTACGTAATTAACGAAATATTACACGAAACAAAGAGCTCTCTCTCTCTCTCTCTCTCTCTCTCACAACATCCCTGGAATTGATGTGACGTGACTCATTGCCAAACAATGCGCTAATTACGTTAATGTGAGAGTTCAAAAGAAAAGAAAAGAAGAAAAAAAAAAGGCAGAAGGTTCAAAGAGGAATTGCTCCCGAATGTGGATATGTAGGGATGAGGATAAAGATATGGATAGGGTAGGAAGGGAGAGGGAAAAGGTGAGGGTGAGGGTGAGGGTGAGGGTGAGGGTGAGCGTGAGCGAGAGGAGAGAGAGAGAGAGAGAGAGAGAGAGAGAGAGAGAGAGAGAGAGAGAGGAGAGAGAGAGAGAAGAGAGAGAGAGAGAGAGAAGAGAGAGAGAGAAAGAGAAAGAGAAAGAGAGAGAGAAGAGAGAGAAGAGAGAGAGAGAGAGAGAGAGAGAGAGAGAGAGAGAGAGAGAGAGAGAAGAGAGAGAGAGAGAGAGAGAGAGAGAGAGAGAGAGAGAAGAGAGAGAGAGAGAGAGAGAGAGAGAGAGAGAGAGAGAGAGAGAGAGAAGAGAGAGAGAGAGAGAGAGAGAGAGAGAGAGAGAGAGAGAGAGAGAGAGAGAGAGAGAGGAGAGAGAGAGAGAGAGAGAAGAGAAGAGAGAGAAGAAGAGAGAGAGAGAGAGGAGAGAGAGAGAGAGAGAGAGAGAGAAGAGGAGAGAAAGGAGAGAAAGAGAGAAAGAGAGAGAGAGAGAGAGAGAGAGAGAAGAGAGAGAAGAGAGAGAGAAGAGAGAGAGAGAGAGAGAGAGAGAGAGAGAGAGAAGAGAAGAGAGAGAGAGTAGAAAGAGAGAGAGAAAGAGAGAAGAGAGAGAGAGAAAGAGAGAGAGAAAAAAGAGAAAGAAAGAGAGAGAGAGACAGATAAAGAACGAGAAAGAACGAGAGAGAATGCGACATGGCTAGCCATGCAGACAGACAGACACCCAAACTGAATATCAGAGACCGAAAGAGGCGAGCGACATAAGCGAGTGAGCGAGAGAGTGGGGCGAAAAGAGAGGGAGCGAGCGAGCGAGAGATCGAAAGACAGAGGAGCGGGAGCGAGCGAACGAGCGAGAGTGCGAAGAGAGAGGAGAGCGAGCGAGAGCGAGAGAGCGAAAAGAGGGAGGGAGGGAGGGAGAGAATCGGCGAGACTGGGGTACCTTTTGGGCTCCGGAAATTAACTGTAGGCTCTCTCTCAAAGGGCTTGCGTTAATGAGAAATCCGGGAAGGAAAAAAAAGGAAAAGAATATTCTCCTTAAAAAAGGGGGGGGGGGGGGGGGGGGAAAAATAATAAAAAAAATAAACAAATGATGACAAACCCTCAATGAAGAGAGCAGGTTGGGATGGATTTCAACTTATATGTATATTTATGTTATATTAATTCATCTGTCAATCTATATCTGTATGTGCGTTCGTATGTAGACGCACTTGGTTTACTTATATGTATTTCTTCCATTCTTTCTTATTACATGGTTATACTTAATATAATATATTTCTTTACTTTATATATTTCTTATTACATGCTTTATTTATATATAGATATTTTTTTCTTTCTTACTTCTTATATACTATACTGTGATGCATACATAAATAACTATCTATCTATCTATACATATATCTCCATATATACCGGGTATATATGTGTGTTTGCGTCTGAGCGTATGTATGGGTGTGTGGTGAGAGGAGACAGAGAGAGAGAGAGATGAGAGACGAGAGAAGAGAGAGAGAGAGAGAGAGATTGAGAGAGAAGAGAGAGAAATGAGAGGGAGAGAGAGAGAGAGAGAGAGAGAGAGAGAGAGAGAGAGAGAGAGAGAGAGAGAGAGAGAGACGTGGGGCGTGCGTGTGCTGAAAAAGTGAGAGAGAAAGAAGAAGAGACAACAGTAATAAAAAAAACAATAAAAAACAAGCGAACCAAAACCAGAAGGCAATACCGCACACATCAAAATCCAGTAAAGACGTGAGAGAGAGAGAGAAAAAAAAAAAAAAACATATAATAAAAAACAATAATAAACACAAGAGATTCCTTGCAAGACGAAGTTAAGACGTGTCCGTGTATGATCAAAGGATCCACGGACTTTTAAATCTTTTCGAAAGCTCAAACGATTCTGTTCTCTCTCAGACACGTGTGCTGTTGTCTTGCCAGGACTATGGGGGTTGGGTGTGGGCGGGGCCGTTGCGGGTGTGGGTGTGGGGCGTGGTGCGTTGCGGGGGTGGGGGTGGTGGGCGTGGCGGTTGCGGGGGGTAGGGGTGGGCGTGGGCGTTGCGGGAGGTGGGGGTGGGGCGTGGGCGTTTGCGGGGAGTGGGGTGGGCGTGGGCGTGGGCGTTGCGGGGGGTGTGGGCGTTGGGGGTGGGCGTTGGCGTTGCGGGGGATGGGGGTGAGGGGGGGGGGTTAGTGGGCGCGCAAAAGGACGAGAAAGGATAACAGGATTAAGGGGATGGGTGATACCTGTGTCTCCGCTTCTTTCTTTCTTTCTTTCTCTTCTTTCCTCTTTCTCTCTCGCTCCTTCCCTCCTCCAAACTCCTTCCCTTCTGTCCCTGTGTCCTTTCCTCTCTCGGCTCCCTCCCGCACCATCCTCTCTTTCGCTCGCTCCTTCCCTCCTTCCAACTCCTCTCTCCCTTCTGCCACCTGTCTCTCTCTCTCTCTGTCTCTCTCCCTTCTGCCCCGTCTCAACCTCTCTCCCTCCGCTCCTTCCCTCCCTCCATCTCCTCTCCCTTCTACCTGTCTGTTGTCTGTCTCTGTCTCTCTCTCTCCCTTTTCTCTCTCTCCCTCGCTCCCTCTCTCCTTCCAGCTCCTCTCCCTTCTAATCTGTCTGTCTGTCTGTCTCTCTCTCTCTCCCCTTTCTCTCTCCTTACTTTCTCTCTCAAGAAAAGAAAAGAAAAGAAAAAAAAATCCTCGGTCATTTTTTTTCGTCACCTAACACTGCTTTTTCATCCCGTCCAAAAGAATTCTTCTCCCCTTAAAAGGAAGGCTGTAAATAGAGACTCTCCAG
>NW_020870239.1:97196-99696 GCF_003789085.1 Penaeus vannamei | reverse complement strand
CCCCCGGCCCCGCCACCCCACCCCCAAACCAAACGTCGATTCATAAAGCTTCATTTCATAAAAAAGGGGACATTTATAGGCTTTTCATTAGTCGATTTACGGCCCAAAACTCGACATGAAAGGGTCATAGGCCATCCGGGTTATTGGCGAATGGAGATGAAATGCCATGAGGTAGGTTTGCATGAAAATAAAGTTATAGAAATTTGGCGCGCTGTAATTATTAAGGCCGTTGGAATAAATATTTGTTTTGGCTAATTGAATAAGTAAAAATGATGGTTTGGGAAAAAAATGTATTTTCTCTCTCTCTTTCCCTCTTTCTTTCTTTCTTTTCGCTCTCTCTCTATCTCTCTCCCTCTCTCTCTTCTCTCTCTCTCTCTCTCTCTCTCTCTCTCTCTCTCTCTCTCCTCCTCTTCTCTTCTCTCTCTCTCTCTCTCTCTCTCTCTCTCTCTCTCTCTCTCTCTCTCTCTTCTCTTTCTCTTTCTCCTCCCCCCCCTCTCTCCCTCTCTCCTCCCCCTTTCTCTCCCTCTTTTCTGATACTATAAAATCGCTAATAAATCGCTAAAGGGTGCAAAGACGATTCATTTAATTACACAAAAAACTAGAAGGATCTTAATTCATAAAAAAATACAAATACCCTGAGAGATTATTATAGTTTCGCAGTATTCAACTTTATAGATTTATTTTTTTTTTTGTTATTTTATTTATGATAAAGATATATATATAGTATATATATATATCTATATATATATAAATAATAATGTTATGTGTGTTGTGTGTGTGTGTGTGTGTGTGTGTGTGTGTGTGTGTGTGTGTGTGTGTGTGTGTGTGTGTGTGTGTGTGTGTGTGTGTGTGTGTGTGTGTGTGTGTGTGTGTGTGTGTGAGTGTGAGTGTGTGTGTGTGAGTGTGTGTGTGAGTGTGTGTGTGTGTGTGTGTGTGTGTGTACATATACATACATACATACAAACTCAAATTTATATAGACAGATGGATAAATAGAAAGACAGAGAAATATATATAAATATATAACTGAATACTTGCTAAAACACGATGACCTCTAAAACACAACCCTAAAATAATAATAATAATAATAAAAATAAATAAAAATAAATAAAAATCCAGAAAAGAAAATAAAATCCGATCATCATCCGCCGGCGTTCCTCCCTTGAATTTATTTTGTAAATACAATTCCCCTTCAGTCAAATTAAATTCCCTCCACCCTCTTCTTCTCTCATTCTTCCACCTACTCTTTTCTTCCTCTCGCGTCCCTCCTGTCCCCCCCTCCCCCTCCCACAACGCAGTTATATATATCGTAAATATTAAATTAAATACACAATGAAAAAAAAAAAAAAAAAAAAAAAAAAAAAAAATATATATATATATTATATATATATATATATATATATATATATATAAAAAAAATTAACGAATTCTTATGCACTCGATCAATCAACCATCGGACGGTAAATAATAACGCTAAATCAGACAAAATAAATATTAATTCTTGATCTAAATGGGTAAAGTGATAATTGTAAAGAAATTTGAATAAAGTAATTAGCATATAAGGAACTGACTGACCGGCTGACTGACAAGAGAATTAATATTAATTCTTCACCTAAATGAGTCCACGCAAATATTTCCAAATGCAGTAATAATCGTAAAGAAATGAATGAAATAACTGACATATAAATTAATAAAATAACTGACATATAAATTCATAAAATAACTGACATATAAATTAATAAAATAACTGACATATAAATTCATAAAATAACTGACATATAAATTAATAAAATAACTGGCATATCAATTACTGACTGACTAACGGACTGACTGACCGACTGACTGACAAGAGAACAATACAAGAGACCAAGTGACTGACAGACAGACACGACTGACACAGATTGGGTTCGTCTGGACAATTGTCTGTTGATCTATCCATCGATCGAGCGAATGCACAGATGAGGAGAGCAATAAAGATCAATACTTATGCAACATTTTCTTCCTTCTTGTCATTCTTAACCTTTTTTTTTTTTCATTTTCAGTTGATAATAATAATAATAACAATAATAATAAATCAAAAGTCAAAACAGAAACACTTCTCAAGTTTGGAAAATAAAAGGTAAATAAAAAATAAAATAAAAGGTAAAAGTAAATGAAATAAAGGTAAATAAATAATAAAATAAAGGTTAATGAAAAGTAAAACAAAAGGCAAATAAAAAATAAATAAAAAATAAAAAAAAAAATAAAATAAAAATAAAAAAATAAAATAAAAAGGTAAACAAAAGAATAAAATAAAAGGTAAATAAAAGAACAAAAGGTAAATAAAATCTTTCTCTTCCCTCTTTACACTTTCAACATTTTCCTTTGCTCTTCCTTTCTCTTTCAAATTCTTTTCTCTAAATCACTCTTTTTTTTATCCTTCTTCCTATCTCCGTTCATTTTTTCCGTTGTCTGTACCTCTCTTTCTTTTCTGCTTCGTTTCGCTATTCCAATCTCTCTCA
>NW_020870239.1:89696-92196 GCF_003789085.1 Penaeus vannamei | reverse complement strand
TTCTTCATATTTACAGTGCATTCCGCACACAAACACAGACGGACACACACATATTCGCTCACACTCAGACACAGACACATTCATACTCTCTCACACTCGCACTCAAGACACAATCACTCACACGCACACAGACGCACACATACTCTCTCACACTCACACTCAGACACAGACACACACACAAAGACACAGACACATACACACACACACACCGTCACTCATTCCCTTCCCGACGGCACACACGGCGCCGAAGAGATAGCGTCCCGCCGCCGCCGATGTGAATAAACCACAAATACACTTTTGATGTTGTTGGATGAAAGAGCATGTTGGAACCACACGCCGTTTAAATGAAAGCTTCCTTGATGGCCTGGAAGCGTCCTTTTAGCATGGCAGCCGACCAGAAAATGCTTGTTCTGAGAACAGGTTGCCGGGCGGTCGATTGCGCCTCAATATTTCACGACGAGAACTAGTCTGTTGCTGCTGCTCGCTCTCTCTCTCTCTCTCTCTCTCTCTCTCTCTCTCTTCTCTCTCTCTCTCTCTCTCTCTTCTCTCTCTCTCTCTCTCTCTCTCTCTCTCTCTCTCTCTCTCTCTCTCTTCTTTACATCTCTTCCTTTCGTTTTTTTCTTTCCTTTCTTTATTTTCTCTCTATCCTCACTCACCCATTCCTTTCCCTTTCTCTTTCTACTCTCACTCCGTTTTCTCTTTCTATTAATCTCTCTCTCTCTCCCTCCTCTCTCTATCTTTCTCTCTTCATATCTCTCTCTCTCCCTCCCTCCCTCCCCTCCCCCTCCTCCCTTCTCTCTCTCTCTCTCTCTCTCTCTCTCTCTCTCTCTCTCTTCTCTCTCTCTCTCTCTCTCCTCTCTCTCTCTCTCTCTCTCTCTCTCTCTCTCTCTCTCTCTCTCTCTCCTCTCTCTCTCCCTCTCTCTCTCTCTCTCTCTCTCTCTCCCTCTCCCGCTCATCCCTGCATTTCCAGGAAGACCCGACGAGCGACGCACTTCCCTCGTCATTCATGAACGACATAATTTTCGGATTGGTCATTCAGAGAAGCTTCAATGCGACGATTAGCTCCCAGAGACACGGAAAGATTTATAAATATTTTTCCCGAAAATATTCCTCCATTACAGTAGCTTCCGGGTAGTGTGGGGGAGGCGAGGGGGTGATGGAAAAGGGGGGTAGGGAGGGGAGGTTAGGGGAAGGGGGTAGGGAGGGGAGGGAGAATGTGGGGGACTCGTCAGAGAGTAATTAATTAAAAGGTTGTGATATCTGTCCGTGCGGGGGGGGGGCGCTGTTGCTATGCAGGGAGGTACACCAGCGAGCACAGGTTGCAGAGGGGTTGCAACCTGGCAACGAGTGGAAAAGCTGCAAGGACAAAAGCACGGGATTCCGCTGAAGTTTACGTCTTAACTTCGCGACGACTCCTGAACCCGCTCCTGTACCCGTTTCCAGAAACACTAAACTCTTATGGCGATCCTGTGTACACTAAAAAAAACACTCCTGCACTTGGAATGCAACCGACCTCTTGCACCAATTAGCAGGTCACCCGGTCTTTCAAAAAAACGTACTCCCCCCATGCCCATCCCCCCATCCCCCACCCCCTCGCTATTCAACTTTACCATGCTCCTCTTATCCTTTACTCCTGCCCCTGCCATTCTATAACCAATTTTAACCCCTCCCTTGCCAACACTTGTCTCTACCCTTCATTCCCCTCCTATTCCCCAACCCTCCCCTTCCCCTCCACTCCCCCCTGTGGTTCCCCTTTCTCACTCCCCCCTTGCATCCCCTCCCCCTCCCATCCCTCTACCTTCATATTCCCACTTCCCCTCCCCATCCTCCCTACTCTCCCCCTTCCCTCCCTTTCCCCTCCCACCCACCCCTTCCCTTCCCCTCCCCTCCCCCCTTCCCACTCCTCCTCCTCCTCCTTCCCCCCACTTCCCCCATCCCCTCCCAACGCTGTCCAACCCCGTGATATGCAGCATCGAACCAGTCCCCCACAACGAAGTTACGGCAGGTGATAAAACACTCGGCTGGCGTCACCTGGCTCCCGTCAAACAAAATGCTGCAACGGGGCTGTGTGTGCGCCGTCGGATGAGGCAGCCAACGGACGGTCCTGTGTCCGTTGCGGCTGCTCTTTCTGTTGGTTCGGTTTTCCGCCATTGATGCCACGGGTCGCTGCGCTGCTCAAGGTCCGCTGACAAACAGAGGCATTTCTTCTAGTTTTATCCCCTCCTTCTCTCTCTCTCTCTCTGCTGTGTCCCTCCTTCTTCACCTCTCTCTCTCTCTCTCTCTCTTCTCTCTCTTCTCTCTCTCTCTCTCTCTCTCTCTCTCTTCTCTCTCTCTCTCTCTCTCCTCTCTCTCTCTCTCTCTCTCTCTCTCTCTCCCTTCCTCCCTCCCCTCCAATCTTCCCTCTCTCTTCCCACCTATGCCCCTCCCTCCCACCATCCTTACCCCCCCCTCCCAACTCACCCCACCCCAAACACACAACACGCACCTCCATTCCCGAAAA
>NW_020870239.1:82196-87196 GCF_003789085.1 Penaeus vannamei | reverse complement strand
GTGTGTGTGTGTGTGTGTGTGTGTGTGTGTGTGTGTGTGTGTGTGTGTGTGTGGTATATATATAATATATTATATATATATATATATATATATATATATATATGTATGTATATATATATATATGTATATATATATATATATATATATATATATATATATATATGTATATATATGTATATATATATATATATATATATATATATATTATATATATATATATATGTATGTATATACATATATATATATATATATATATATATATATATATATATATATATATATATATGTATATATATATGTATATATAATATATATGTATATATGTATGTGTATATGTATGTATATATGTATGTATATATATATATATACATATATATATATATATATATATATATATATATATATATATATATATATGCGTGTGTGTTTGTGTGTATATGTATATATAAGTATACGTATACTTATACTTTCACGTACACACACACACACACACTTGTATGTAAGTATCTATTATATATGTAAGCATGTATGTACGTATAATACATACATACACACTATGAGACACACACAATAAAAAAAAAATGTATATCACTGACATGTCTTATTTCGTTATGCCACAATTGCTTTAGAAAAAAAAAAATTGAAAACAAAAAATCCACACACGGAAAAGAGTAAACACAAAAGTGACTCAAATATTTAGGACAAACTGAAAATAAAAGCGAGTGGACTTAGTCGAAAACGCGTATATATATATATATATTTTTTTTTCTTTTTCCCGCTCCACGTACGGCAGAGAGTCCCCGAAGGCCTTGATAAACATCGGAGCTACAAAATGCGTAAGTGGGAAGGAATGTTAAAGGAAGAGGAGGAGGAGGAGGAGGAGGAGGAGGAGGAGGAGGGAGGAGGAGGAGGAGGAGGAGGGAGGAGGAGGGGGGATGGGAGGATGGAGGGGAGGAGGAGAAGGGGATGGGAGGGGGGGGAGAGGAGGAGGATGGGAGGAAGGAGGGGAGGAGGGAGAGGAGAAGGAGGAGGAAAGGAGAGGGAGTAAGAGGGTGGGAAGAGGGAAAAGGGGGGAATCGGAGCAGAAGAAGCAAAGGAGCCAATGGAGGAAGCGGATAAGATGAAGGACGAGTAGGAAATGGAGGAAGAAGATGAAGACCACAAGAAGAAGGATAAGAAGCAGAAGCGGAGGTGACAAGAAATATCTGAGAGCAAGGACCGGTAAATGCGGGATAAGCAGGAAAGTCAATAAATAGGGAAAAAAGAGAACAAAATGGCGGGCTATGTTTTGGAAAGACTATATAAGAAAAAAAAAAAAAATCCACGTTTTCTGTTCAGCGGACTGTGATTATTCGAATAATCAGTTTCACAGAAAGAAAATGAATAGTAAATAAATAAATAAAGCGTCGACAAAGGCCTAAGCTGACGAAAGACAGAAAAGTGTGAACAACATTTCCGTTTTTCGAAAAGCTGTTGGTGCCCCTTGGGTGACAAGAGAGAGTGAGAGAGAGAGAGAGAGAGAGAGAGAGAGAGAGAGAGAGAGAGAGGAGAGAGAGAGAGAGAGAGAGAGAGAGAGAGAGAGAGAGAGAGAGAGAGAGAGAGGGAGGAGGGAGGGAGGGAGAGGGAGGAGAGAGGAGAGAGAGAGAGAGAGAGAGAGAGAGAGAGAGAGAGAGAGAGAGAGAGAGAGAGAGGAGAGGGAGAGAGAGAGAGAGGAGAGAGAGAGAGAGAGAGAGAGAGAGAGAGAGAGAGAGAGAGAGAGAGAGAGAGAGAGGGAGAGAGAGGGAGAGAGAGAGGAGAGAGAGAGAGAGAGAGAGAGAGAAGAGAGAGAGAGGAGAGAGAGAGAGAGAGAGAGAGAGAGAGAGAGAGAGAGAGAGAGAGAGAGAGAGAGAGGGAGGGGGGAGGGGGGGAGAGGGAGAGAGGAGAAGAGGGAAGAGAGGGAGAGAGGGAGAGAGGGAGAGAGAGAGAGAGAGAGAGAGAGAAGAGAGAGAGAGAGAGAGAGAGAGAGGAGAGAGAGAGAGAGAGAGAGAGAGAGAGAGAGAGAGAGAGAGAGAGAGAGAGAGAGAGAGAGAGAGAGACAGAGAGAGAGAGAGAGAGAGAGAGAGAGGAAGAGGGAGAGAAGAGGGAATCTCAGTAAAAAATACAAAATCTCCACTCCTAATATTTGTCTCAAATATATTTCTGAAGGTTTTTACTGTAATCCGGAGCTGTTGTGATTAAGCAAGGTCGTTTTTACTTCCTATATACTGTCTTGCGCTGTGGTTCTGTGAAGGATTATGGCTGTGGCAATTTCTTACTTTTTCTTTACTCGGTATTGCAAGTTTTAAGCTGATTCTTGTCTTTTGTATTATACTTTTCCCTTTTTTTAATTTGGATTTTGTTTTTTTTTTTTTAATTTGGATTTTTTTTTTTACTTTTTTTATTAATCTTCTTTTATTTTTCCTTGTTTTTTCCATGTTTTTGTTTTTTTTTCGTTCCGATCTTCCCTATTCATGATGATGATACTACCACTACTATTAACAATAATAATAGTAATAACAAATAATGATAATGCTAATATCATCCTTCCTTTTTCACTCCCCTCACCCCTCACCCCCTGCCCTACCGCTTACCTCTTCTCCATCCCTCTCTCACATAATTTACCTTACTCCTTTCCCTCTCTCCCCTACGCCTTCCTCTTAATCCCTTTCCCCTTCCCTAGCCTACCCCGGAATCCTTCCCCTTTTCCCAACCCACCACCTAGCTCCCCTCCCCATACCCCAACCCTAACCCCTCAAACCTCCCCATAACCTTACTCCATATCCACACCCCACTCCTCCTCCATACTCTCCCTCCTTCCTACCCTCCCCCTCTCCCGCCTTCTTCCGACCTCTCCCCTCTCTCTCCCCCTCCCCCCTCTCTCCTCCTTCCTACCCTCTCCCTCCTCTCCCCCCCTCTCCTCCCTCCTCCTTCCTCCCTCTCCCTCCCCTTCCCACTCACGCGAGAGAGACGGGGGCACGGGAGAAGGAGGGGGGGGGGGGGGAGACCAGCCCAAGCCACGCGCCACGGGCTTCGAGATGGCTCCTATTTCACGCCGTGGTACTTCGCGCCGCCCGAAATGCCCAGCGCGGGACACTTCATCATGATTATGGGCGCGAGATTGGCACGTCAGGTGGGCGGGGCTGATCGTGATGTATGCCTTCGTGGGGTGAGGGCGTGCAAAGACAACGTCGGGATTATTAGGGGTGGGGGTGGGGTGGAAAAGGGGGGAGGGGAAAGGATGGGGGGAATATGGGGGTGAGAGAGAAAAAAAAGGTGGGGGGGGGATGGAAAGAGGGGAGGGAGAGGGAGAGAGTTGATGAAAAGGGAGATGAGAAAGGATGGGGGTGAGGGAGGGGGTAGAGAGTAGATGAGAAGGGATAAGGGGCAAGGGAGAAGAGAGCAGATGAGATAGGAGGAGAGATGGGGCTGGGGAGTAAAGAAGAGGGAAAAAGGAATAGGGCGAGATACGGAAGAGAGGATGAGGGTGTGGGAAGAGGAAGGAAAGGGGACGAGGCAAGTGGCACGTGAGGAAAAGGATAAAGACAAAGGTAGATTCCTTCCGTGCGTATGTGTGTAAGAAAAGGTAAACGAAAGGGAGAGAGAACGACAGAAAGAGAAAACAAAACAACAAACAGATAAATAAACAGAGTGTGAAAACGACCAAAGTACATCCTCCCCCCCCCACCCCAAACCCACTACCACCACCCCATACCAGCCTCCCCCACTAGTTGTTTACGTGTGTAAAGTATGATAATGTCAAAATTTAATTAGACCTAAGATGTTGCACTCGTTAATCAGAAGTGTAGCAAGCGGACAGTTAGTGCCAGCCAGAGTGCCTCGTAGACTACAGGTTATGGCACTTACACTTTATTTCACAAAGGCAGTTACAGAGGAAATAATCACCCCGCGAGCTATGTTCAAAGAGCTAATGTCTATTTTTTTCAAAAGTTGCTCCCTATTTTGGAACCTTTTATTCGTGCTATGGAATTATTTTTTTATTAGCGCTTATTTATGAGACGATGAGGATGAGGTAAAGATGGTCGAAAATCGCGTATAATTTACCTACTAGGCCACTTTTTCCTACTTTACTTCAAAGAAAAAATATTAAGGAAGACAGTTTCATTCCACGTCCGCAAGAGGGTCGGAAATCGTACACAAAGACGTACGACTTTCGACTACATACTCAAAAAGCCATTTCCCCCTCGTCCACAAAACCATTCACTTACGCTAATTGCGAGTAGATACTGTCTCCCTAGGAAAAACAAATCTACCGCTTTTTATCCGTTAATTCCCTACGAGTATCTACCATTAAAACTTATACTGAAACGCAATAGAAACAAAGACAATTATAGTAAAAGAAGAATAAAGAATAAGTAAGAACAACGACGATAATAATAAAACAAACAGACCAGAGAAAACAACAACATCCGCAGCATAACTACCAAACAATACAATAACCCAACGACCATTACCATAAGTACCAACAACCCACCATTAACAACAACAACGAAACATAGACACACCACCCAACCCATAATACACATACAGGTTTAATAGACATCGTCAGAAAAATACCCAGCCAACGCATCACACACCTAGAGGTTTAATATACATTATAACAAAAATACCCGAGTCAAAAATTATATGAGACTGATAGCTCTTTCCAGGAAAAGGAGAGACTGAGTTAAAGCTGAGAAACGGACACAGAACAAGACAAGGAGAGAGTAACGGATACACAGGCTGCAAAGAGAGCCTACAATGTGATGATGAGATAATGAAATTAAGGACTGGAAGAGGAGGAGAGAGGAGAGAGGAGAGAGGAGAAAGGGGAGGGAAGAGGAGGGGAGGGGAGGGGAGGGGAGAGGAAGAGGGGAGATGAGGGGAAGGAAGGAAGAGGAGGGGAGGAAGAGATGGGAAAGGGGGGGGAAGAGGAAGAGGGGAGATGGGAAAGGGGAGAGAAGAGAAATGGGAAGGAGAAGGAA
>NW_020870239.1:52196-69696 GCF_003789085.1 Penaeus vannamei | reverse complement strand
AATGATACATGTGTGGTGCGTGTGTGTGTGTGTGGTATGTGGTGTGCGTGGTGTGCGTGGTGTGTGTGTGTGTGTGTGTGTGTGTGTGTGTGTGTGTGTGTGTGTGTGTGTGTGATGTGTGTGTGTGTGTGTGTGTGGTGTGTGTGTGCGCGTGTGCGTATGTGTGTGCGTGTGCGTGCGTGTGGTGCGTGTGCGTGTATGCGTGTGCATGTACATACATATACGTATACAGAGGAAAGATGTGACACAGATAAGCAAATATCGCCTATCTTGAATTTGCAATTGAAAGAGAAGTTGGCTGGCAGATATTCCCTCCAGACGCCCACGATGCCACAGACAGCTGGGCGGGTCTTCGAGGGAGAGGCACGCCCGCTCTCTCCGTCTATCGCTTTGTCTGCTCACGCTTTCTGTTTATCGTTTTTTTTTTTTAAATCTCTATCACTCTCTCTTGTCTATTTCTAATCTGACTTTCTCACTTATTTATCTTCTACTCTCTCTCTCTTTTCCATTTTTTTCTACTGCATTTACTCATTTTCACCCTCCTATGGTGCGCTATATTCACTCTTTCTTTCAAGATCTTCATCCAATTTCTCACTCTCTCCGACACTCTTTCATATCCCAGCCTCTTTCCCTTCCTTCCCATTCTTCCTCCTCCTTCCCTCTTCCCCTTCCTTCCCCTTCCCTCCCTCTCTCTTTCTCTCTCCTTCCACTCCTTCTTCTCTTTCTTTTCTCCATCTCCCCCCCTCCTCCCTCACCTCCCTCCCTCTTCTCCTCCTCTTCTTCTTCTCTCTTCTCTTCTTCTTAACACCATTCAATCACTAATCTCAAAACCAACATCCTTCTTCGACACAATTACGAGTAAACGGCCATTATCTAACTTTTTCTTTTTCATTACATCGACATTTTTCTTTTCTTAATTTACGACCCAAGGACATGCATGTTATTTTTCTCACCGCTGACCGTGTTGACCTCCGATCCAAAAGCTATTAATACCACATGTACCTGCGAATTGGAACAAAACAATTCAATCGGTGGAACAATATAACCCCCTCTCCCCCCCACCCCATACTCCCACCCGCCCACCCGAATCCCGTTTTGGAGAGGAAAAAAAAAAGAAAAAGAAAAGAAAAAAAAAGAAAAAAAAGAAAAAAAATATACATATATATATATATATATATATATATATATATATATATATATATATATATATATAATATAACTATTTTTTTTTTTTTTTTTTTTTTTTTTTTTTTTTTTTTTTTTTTTTTTTTTTAAGCTATCGCGGTAGGTAAGAATTTGCATGGAACAGGTAATCAACACTTCCTTTGATCTGCACAGCGTATAGAAGAAACAAAGCACGCGTCAGTTGTAAAAATAATTTCCATTTTTTTAGGGGGGGGGGTGAGGAGTGGGGTGCTGATGGGTGCAAATACACTCCCGTTTTTTCCCTCCTTTAATCTTGTTAAACAGATAACCTAAATCAACGGCTCTTGATTAAAAAATATACGCTTTTGATATGGAATCAATTAACGATGATAATTGAAACGTTTGCAAAAGCTTTCCTTTTTGTTTATCGACCTCGCCCCCGCCTTCTATATCAAACCCAGCGATCTATTTGCGTCTTATTAACATTGATCACCACTATTACTAATGCCATAATTTTCTTAAAATCGTCTTCATTTTGATTATCATTATATTTGCGTCTTAATTAACATTTTTACCGTCATTATCACCACAATTACTAATGCCATAATTTTCTTAAATCGTCTCATTTTGATATCATTATATTTGCGTCTTAATTAACATTATTATCGTCATTATCATTACTATCACTAATGATTTTCTTACAATTGCAATCATCTTCGTTTTGATTATCATCAAAATTGCTAGCATTATTTGGTAAATTGTTTCAATTTCTTTGCTTATCATATATCACAATTCTTTCTCTTCCTCCTCTTCTCTTTTCATATTTCCTTTTCACCTTCTACTCCTCCTCCTCCTCCTCTTCCTGCTTATTTCTATATCATCTCCTCCCCGTCTTCTTCATCATCATCATCCTCTTACCTTTCTTTTCGTCGCCTACTTCTTTCCTCTCTTCTTCAAAATTCTCCCTCCGTTTTTCTTAATCTTCTCCTCGTCATCCTTCTGCTCATCGACAATTTCTCCTCCCCGTCTTCCTCCTTTTCCTTTTCTTCATCTCCCCCTCCCAATTAATTCCATCTCTCCTCCTCCTCCTCCTCTTCCATATACCGCTTTCCTCTCTCTCTCTCGCCTCTCTCTCTCTCTCTCTCTCTCTCTCTCTCTCTCTCTCTCTCTCTCTCTCTCTCTCTCTCTTTCTCTTTCTCTCTCTCGCCCTTCCTCCTTTTGGTCCATACAATAATACTCTCCCCTTCGCCAACATGACACTTCCTTGTCCCCAGCAATCCAAAGGCAAGGAAGATGGCACTGACGATAAGCAGATTTACATCTCAAATAGTATGTCCTTCTCCTAGTCTCGTTTTTCCTCCCTTTCCTGTCCCCCTCCTATTTCCCCTCTTCTTATCCTCCCTCCCTCTCCTCCTTTTTCCCTATTCTTTATTCTCCCTCTCGCCTCCCTATTCCCTCCTTTCCTTATCCCTCTCTCCCTCCTCCTATTCCTCTCCTTATCCTCCCTCTCCCGCTCCTATTCTTCTTCAATGACTTCTCCTCTTCGCCTCACTTTTCCCGCCTCTTCCCCTTTTCGTTATCCTCCCTCTCCCCCTTCTATTCCTCTCTTCCTTATCCACCCTCACCGCTCCTTCTTATCCTCCTTCTCCCGCCTCCTATTCCCCCTCTCCCCCATTTTATTTCCTTTCTTTCCTATGCTTACTCCCTTTCTTCTTTATCCTTCCTCTTTCCCTTCATATTCTCTCTCTTCCATTATCCTCCCCTCTCCGCCCCTATTCCCCCTCTTCCTTATCCTCCTCCTCCTTCCTCCCTCTTCCCCCAACATTTGAGAAGAGGCAGGAGGACCAAGAAACTCTCCATCTTTTCTCCTTTTTCCTTCCGTTTCTCTTCTTCCTTCGCTTCTTCCCCATCCTTTAAGGACAAAATAAGATAACGAAGAATCTTACCCCCTTTTTTCCCTTCCTCCTCTTCTTCTTCCTTAGCATCTGACAAGAGGTATGAGGAAGAGAAAAAACTCTCTTTTTTCTTCCTCCTCCTCCTGCTCCCTGTGACGAGGTAGGATACAGAACCCTGTCCTCTTTTTTCTTCTTCCTCAGCACTGATGCGAGACTGGAGGAGGCAGAATCTCTACATCCTTCTCTTCCTCTTCTTTCTCCTCTTCCCTGACATCTGAGAAATTATATAGGGAAACAACCTCCTTCTTCTTCCTCTTCCTGCTACTCCTTCTTTTCTTCCTTCTCCTTCTTCTTTTTCTTCTTCTCCTCTTCCTTTTCCTGCTACTCCTCCTCCTTCTTCTCCTCTTCCTTTTCCTGCTACTCCTCCTCCTCCTTCTTCTTCTCTTCCTCTTCATGCTGCTCCTCCTCCTCCTTCTTCTCCTTCTCCTCCTCCTGTTACTCCATCCTCCCTCCTCTCACCTCCACCTCCTGGATGTGCCTCAATACCGTAATGTAGTTGGCTATAGACCTGACTTTTTTCCTCCTCTACATACTTTTTTCCCCTCGCCTTTATTCCCGCGTCGCATCGGCCTCTCCATCCGGGCCTTTCTTCCAACACACGAACAAGAAGCGCAACACTCGGATCCGTGTTCGAGTGCGTGGACGTGACTTCGCTTCGCACTTCATCCCTCGATTCTCAAATGCTGTCATTCATCAGCTGTCGTTCAGGCACTTCTTCTGGAATGCTAACAAGCTTGAATATCGGAGTTCCACGACGATAATAATAATAGAAAAACACTTAAAAAAACGGTTAAAAAACGCGATGGACCAGCGTTGAACATCGGGCGGCTGACCTTCTCCTGCACTGTTACCAACCCTGGCGATCGACCTTCTTTGGTAATGCTCTCTCCTGTCGCTGCCTCTCTTTATCTCGTTTTCTTAATTTGTTTCTATTTCTCTTTCTCTGTTCTGTCTGTTCTTGCCAGTCTCTCTCTCTCTCTCTCTCTCTCTAATAACAGAAAACGTGGTACCTATAAAACATAACTAAGATCCAAACAAATAAACAAATAAACATAAAACTAAACAAAAAACGTTAAATTCACCTGCCTCCACATCGCAAATAACGCAATGCATAACAAATGAAAGAAAACCGATACCAAGAACTCGCTTGCAACATCAACTGAGCAACGGACCTCTTAAGGGCTGTTCATCGCAATTGCTACTTCTTCCCGGAAGCTTCATTTGTAATTCACCTCCAAGAAAGAAAAGACGAGAAAATGAGAGAAAAAGCAACAAGAGAAAGAGAAAGAGAGGAGAAGAAGAGAGAGCGAGAGAGAGAGGGAGAGGAGAGAGGAGAAGAGAGAGAGGAGAAGAGAAGAGAGAGAGAGAAGCCGAGAGAGAGAGAGAGAGAGAGAGAGAAGAGAGGAGAGAGAGAGAGAGAGAGAGAGAGAGAGAGAGAGGAGAGAGAGAGAGAGAGAGATAGGAGAGAGAGAGAGAGAGGAGAAAAGAGAGAGAGGAGAGAGAGAGAGAGGAGAAAAGAGAGAGAAGAGAAAAGAGAGAGAGCGAGAGAAGAGACAGAGAGAGGAATAGAGAGAGAGAGAGATGAGATAGAAGACGAGAGAGAGAGAGAGAGAGAGAGAGGAGAGAGAGAGGGGGAGAAGAGGGGAGAGAGGGAAGGGAGAGAGAGAAGGAGAGAGAGGAAGAGAGAGAGAGAGAGGAGAGAGAGAGAGAGAGAGAGAGAGAGAGAGAGAGAGAGAGAGAGAGAGAGAGAGAGAGAGAGAGAGAGACGAGAGAGACGAGAGAGAGAGAGAGAGAGAGAGAGGAGAGAGAGAGAGAGAGAGAGAGGAGGAGAGAGAAGAGGAGAGAGAGAGAGGAGAGAGAGACAGACAGGACAGAGAACAGGAGAGAGAGGCAAGCAGCAGAAATCCCGAAGGAACAGCTTGGCACGAGTGTCCTTCGCCGCCCACGCTGTAACGGTCCCTCTCTCGGGCGGGCGGCGCGGCAGCTAGCTGGCTCGATCTCGTTCTTAGACCCCTTTTTTCCCTTCTCCATCCTGCCTCAGGAGCGGCTATAAGGTCGGGATTACCATAGGTGTAAAAGGGATTTGTGAACCGTACGGCTAAGCCTTTACATCCCCGTGTGTGACGACACGTGATCTTATTCTGTAAAGCATCGTTATTCATCTTTTTTTTTTTTTTTACTTTCCTTTCTTCTATCTTTCTTTCCGCAGAACGCTTTGTTTGGGTAACGGTTTCGTTGACCAAATAACTTATCTTGCTTGTCTTTGTATGTTTACTTTTTAATTTTTTTGCTCTGATTTTTTCCCTTTTTCTCTTTCTCCCGCATTGTGCCTTTTTCTTGCTTTGTTAATTTTTTCTTTCTTTTTTTTTTGGACTTCTCCTTCGTAAGGCTTTTACAACACCCAACATATAAATTCTTTTATATCTATTTTTCCCCCTCCTTCCTTGTGTCTCCTTCCGCCTTGCTCATAATCCTCATTTTTTCCCCTCCTCTTCTCCCTCTTCCACTCCTCCTCCCCCCCTCCCCTTTTCTTAGCCCTTTCGTGTCTAGATACACATTTCTATTTTTTTCCATCTTCGTCTTTTTTCACTCTGTCTTTTCTCTTGTCAGGCATTTGAACTCGACGTAACAAAGAAATTCCGGGATCCCGCGACAATGCTGGGTCCAGGCAGGGGTAGTTGCCTTAATACAAGGTTTCTTTTTCTCTCCAATTCATGCATGCATACATACATGAATTACGTATATATGCATGCGTGTATACTGTACACATGCACACATATGCACACTATACACTCCTAAACACACTTAAACATAGCTAAATACACACACACACACACACACACACACACGGACACACACACACACATGCAAGCCCACACGCCTACTGTAAACACCTACTCGCGCACAAGCATTACACACATGTAAACTTTAGCCCTTCTTCCCTTTCTTTATGAACGACCATTTCAGGAAACAAGAGAAAAATAGAAAACGGTCGACATCAAGTTTAAGATAAAGGAAAGAAAAGGGATAAAAAAAGAAGAGAAAGGAAAAGAAAATAGATAAAAAAGACGAAGAAGCAACGTCTCCTGCGTATGATATCTGCAGTCCATATTTACTTCCTTGATATTTATTTTTAAGAAAACTCAAGCCTTGCATAAATCCCCAGTATATTTTCTTTTATTTGAAACCTATTGATATTTGTGTGGTATTAGAAGAAGAGTTTGATGGTAAAAAGGGAAAGGATGATGATGACGGTGATAATGATATGGATAAAAATGATAATCATAAATGATCACACAATAATAATGATAGACAGCATAAGTATATAACAAACAAGTAGGCGTAGTAGTAGTAGTAGTAGTAGTAGTAGTAGTAGTAGTAGTAGTAGTAAGTAGTAGCTAGTAGTAGTAGTAGTAGTAGTAGTAGTAAGTAAGTAATAGATAATAATTAATAATGATAAAATAATAATATAATAATAGTAATAACAACAACAAAATAACACCACATCTACAGTAAAAAACAAAGGACTGAAGCCCAACTCGCCCTCGCTTCATCGCAAGCATCAGAAACGTAGTTAGCATATCACGGCTGGGTATGACGTGATGGACGGCGCTCCGATCGCTTTTATATACCAATATATCCCTTTTTCACACGCGCGCAAATCCTAGTGCATCAGGGATCCATTTTTACGGTGTCACTGGCGTCATAAAAAGTTATAAAAAGGTGCAAAAAAATGTCATTCAATCATCCGCGGGAAAAATGGGTATACGGAGACACGCGCACACCGACACAAACACAGACACGCGCGCACACCCATACACACCGGTACAGCACACAGACGCGCGCGCGCGCCACACACACACACACACACACACTACACACACACACACACACACATCACACACAACACCCACACCACCCCCAACACTCACACCCAACGCTCACCCCCCCAACACCAACCCAACCCACACCTACCACCCCCCCCCCCCTCGGCGCCAAACCCGAAACATATTCGCAATTCCTCCCGACCGCCTCGTCGCGCTCCGTGGCTCGTCGCGAGGAGGCCCCCGCCCGTCGTCGTCGCGCAACAAATTGACAATTACTGTCGCGCTTCGCCTGCTCTCGCGCTCGCGGACGGGGCGGGTCTTCTTTTTTTTTTACTTATACTTTTTTATTATTTATTTATTATTATTTTTTTTAAAGGGGTGGTTATTTTCAATTTTGAATGTTTTGGTGATGCGTGCTTTTATGTGTATATGTAATATATATATATATATATATATTATATATATATATATATATATATATATATATATATATATATATATATGCGCGCGCCGCGCACACACACACGCGCGCGCCTTTGGCTTCAAGGTGGTTGAGATGCCGCTTGGTCACGAAAGGAGACAGCTTACATAGACACACACACGCATAGACAAACACACACACAAACGTACGAACGAACGAACACACCACGCGCACACACACACACACACAGAGCTACGATTCCCTGCCCTGCATCTACAGCCGTACCAGGAAAGGCGACAAACAACAATAAAATGGATAGATATACAGACAAGCAGATAGACAGATGGACAGGTAGACAGACAGACAAAAATAAAATATAAAATAACGCTCACCCTCCTCTTCCCTCCTCCCAAATGGCTTCCTCGGGAGGGCGGGGTCAGGGGAGGGTGGGGGAGGGGGTAGGGGTAGGTGAGGTGAGGGTGATGGTGGGGAGGTGAGGGTGATGGGGGGAGGGGGAAGGGGGTCAAGGGGGATAGAGGGGAAGGAAAGATGGAGGGGTAGGGAGGGGGAGCGGGATAGGGGGCCGAGATGAGGTGGGGGAGGGGAGAGGGTGGGATCAGGGGGACAGAGAGGAAGGAAAGGATGAGGGAAGGGGACAGAGGGGGGGAAAGCGGGATAGAGGGGAAGGCAAGGATGGCGGGGAGGGGATAGAGGGCGGGAGGTCGTCCTTCAGCCTCTGTCAGGATATAATGGCTCGGGGCTCGTCAGGGAAGCTCCAATAAAAGTGCTGACGTCCGCGAGAAACAAGGGGGTGAGAACGGCTCGCGGAACAGATGAACAAAAGGTGAACAGGATGAACTGGTGCCGGTGTTCACGAGGGAGATGGGAGGGTTGGGGAAGGGGGGAGGAGAGGGAGTGAGATGAAAAGGGAAGGAGGAGGAGAGGGAGTGAGAGGGGGATGGGAAAAATGGAGGAGAGGGGAGTGTGAGGGAAGGGGAAGGGGAAGGAGAGGGGAGTGACAGGGATGGGGAAAGGGGAGGAGAGGGACTGAGAGGGAAGAGGAAGGGGTAGGGAGGGGGATGGGAGGGAAGGGGAAGGGGGAGGAGAGGGAAGTGAAGGAAAGTGAAAGGAGTGGGGAGCGAGGGGAAGGGGGAGGGGAGGAGAGGGAAGGCAAAGGAGTGGGGAACGAAGGGGGAGGAGAGGGACCAAGGGGAATGGAAGGGGAAGAAGGGAAGGGAAAGGAGTGGGGATCGAGGGAGAAGGGGGAGGAGTGGGGAGCGAAGGAGAAGGGGGAATAGGGAGATGGGAGAGGAAAGGGGAGTGAGAGGGAAGGGGAAGGGAAGGGGGAGGAGAGGGAGGGGAAGGGGAAAGGGAGGAGAGGGGAGGGGAAGGGGAAGGGGAGGGAGGGAAGGGGAAGGGAAAGGGAGGGAGGGAGGGGAAGGGGAAAGGGGAGGAGAGGGGAGGGGAATCACCCGCACCCCTTGCGCAGGTGTCCGTCACCGGGAATTTGTGAGGGCCTAAAAAAGGAAGGGAGGCGCGCAATTCTTCGTTCTTTATTTTCTGTCTCCCTCTTGCTCCCTTTTATGCTATTCTCTCTTTTTCTCCCTCTCTAGGCCTGGGTAGTTTCCTCTTTCTCTTTTTTTTTATTTGTCTCCTCCTCTCTCTCTCTTCTGTTTATTCTCCTCCCCTCCATCTCTCTCTCTCTCTTTTCTCTGTTTATCTTTCCTCCACTCCATTCTCTCTCATTTCTCTTTTTTTCTGTTTATTCTCCTCCCTCCATCTCTCTCTCTCTCTCCTCTCTCTTCTCCCTCTTCCTCTCCTCCCCTCTCCCTCCACTTCCCCTACCCCTCCTCCTCCCTGAAGATCAGCGCATCCATAAAAAAATAATACTAAAAAAAAAAAAAAAATAATAAAATAAAAGATTAAAAAATAAAAACTGAATTGTTTTCCCGTTTGGCTTTAAAGCATTTTTTTTTTTTTGTCCTCTGCGTCTTTTCCATTCTTCGCCACCTGAAAGCCGATGAAAGAGAACGCGAATTCTAATAAACACAGCGGGCAAAGATATTCTAAAAAATACTTTATTTTGTAAAAAATGAGAGATATATATAGAGAGGAGAGGGAGAGAGGGAACACACACACACACACACACACACACACACACAACACACACACACAGAGAGGAGAGAGAGAGAGAGAGAGAGAGAGAGAGAGAGAGAGAAGAGAGAGAGAGAGAGAGAGAGAGAGAGAGAGAGAGAGAGAGAGAGAGAGAGAGCGAAAGGAGAACAAGAGAGAGAGAGAGAGAGAGCGAAAAGAGAGCTAGAACGAACAAGAAGACAGAGAAAGAGAGAGAGGAAAATAGCCAGACAAACTGACATAGAAACAATACACCCTTTTTATACGACGATCAAAAATACCCCCCCCCCCATTTTTTTCTTTCTTTTTTTTAGGCAGAGTATCATTCACGTTCCCTCCGTCCGGGATGTTCGAGATAGTCGGAAAGAGCGTGAAAATTAGACTATTTGGAACGTTAAAAAAAAAAAAGAGTTGGCTGGAATTATGAGATCGTGGAATTTTCATTTCAGCTTTTTTGGAACGTTTGATGTAAACCTTATAATTCTTTGTGATGTCCTTTTGTAAAAAAAAAATGTGTTATTCTTCTTTTTCTTCTCGATATAAGGAAAAGATGCTATATATGTAATTGCATTTATAAAAGAAATGTTTGGTATCATTCTATCGTGCACTTCACACACACACACACACACACAAATGGCTTCATTACGAACAATGTATCCGTTTCATACACAAATGATTATAAAAGGAGCATCTGAATGATATTGATATAATAATAATAATAATAATAATAATAATAATAACAATAATAAGAAATGATGATGATAATAAGATGATAATGATGTTGATAATAATCATAATAATGATAATGATGATGATGATACTAATAATGATAATAACAATAACAACAATAACAACAATGACAATAATCATAACACCAGTAACAATAAGAATACCCCCCCCCCCCCGAGCCAACCGGCTTTCCACCCGAGCAGTTCTCTCGTCGTCTTATTTCCATTCAGCCGGCAAACCTTGGGCCGCCCATGCACAAAGCCGCCCGCGCGCCCACAGCAACCGCCCCCGCGACGTCAGGTAATTGGCAATTAGTAACTCCTGCAACCCTTTGCAATAAAGTCTGTCAAGCTGTATTTTCTCTCTCTCTCCTTCGCTGTCTCTTTCGATCAGCGTCCGTTGTGGCGGCCGGACTGCGGGGGCGGGGGGTGGAGTGAGGGGGTGGGATAGGGGGGGGTCGGCTACCGGCTGTTTTCTTTCTTTCTTTTTCTTTCTTGTTTAGTTTAGTTTTTTTTCGTTCCACTTTATCAACGCTGGCTTTTGTTGTGTTGTTGCTATTTTCTTCCTTAAACATATAGGCCTATCTTTTTCTCATTTTTTTAGTTTTATTCGTTTCCTTAACTTATATCATCATCATTATCACCTCTCACCTCGCACGGACTTATTCCTCTCCTGTTTCAACGATAAATTATCACTCTAATTGTTAGCTTACAAAAACGTGAATAAAAATATAAAAAATGCTTCTATACGCGTGTTTATGAGGCGCCTTCACTGACAGTTCCGCCCGAAAGCTTATTATCCCACACAATTTCGCTGTTATTTCTCTAAGTATATTTGCAACACAAACGTCAATATATCCATCTGTTTATCTACCTATCTATCTACCCATATATATGTTAGTTGGCTGTTATTTTTCTAAGTATATTTGCAACACAAACGTCAATATATCCATCTATTTATCTACCTACCTATCTACCCTTATATATGTTATCTATCTATCCATATATTTGTTAGCTGTTATTTCTCTAAGTATATTTGCAACAGAAACGTCAATATATCCATCTATTTACCTATCTATTTATCTATCTGTATGCATTTCCTTTACCCATATATATGTTAGTTGGCTGTTATTTTTCTAAGTATATTTGCAATACAAACGTCAATATATCGATCTATTTATCTATCTATCCATATATATGTTAGCTGTTATTTCTCTAAGTATAATTGCAACAGAAACGTCAATATATCCATCTATTTACCTATCTATCTATCTATATGCATTTCCTTTATTTTTATCGACATATACAGTATCTATATATACACAGTATCTGCTTATCTTATATTTACACATCTGTTTCTCTTATTTTCTCTTTCTCTCTCTCCCACTTATACAAGGAAGGAGAGGAGACAGAGGGAGACAAAAAGAGGGGAGAAGACAAAGAAGGGAAGAAAAAGAAGAGGGACGGAAGGAAGGCAAAGACGGAGATAGAAGGAAGGAAGAGAGAATTATCAATCATGATCACTAAAAAAAGAATCGCCAATCCAATCGCCAAAGAAAAGAGGAATTGCCAATCCAATCGCCAAAGTAAAAAAGATTATCCAATCCAATCGCCAAAGCAAAAAATCGCCAATCCAAAACAGATTATCCAATCTAATCGTCAAAGAAAAAGGGAATCGCCAATCCAATGGCCCAAGAAAAGTGAATCGCCCAAGAAAAGAAATAATATTCAATCCAATCACAAAAAAAAATAATAATCCAATGCAATCGCCAAAGAAAAGGAAAGCAAAAAAAAAAAAAAAAAAAAAAAAAAAAAAAAAAAAAAAAAAAAAAAAAAAAAAAAAAAAAAATCGCCAATCGCCAACCCAATCACCAAAGGAAAAAAAACAGAGCATCCACTCCACTCGCCAATCCCCGCCGTGTCACTCGGGGCATCAACATGAAGTCGGGCCGAAAATAGACGTCGCCGACACATTCCCTTCATGACGACGCGTGTTTGCGCAAAATAAACGAAGTCAATTAGGACCAAAGTAAGGCAAAAGGGGGGGGGGGAGGAAGGTAAAAGGGGGGAGGGGGGGAGAGGAGGGCAAAAGGGGGAGGGGAGAGGAAGGCAATAGGGGGAGGGGAGAGGAAGGCAATAGGGGGGAGGATGGCAATAGGGGGGGGGGGAGGAGGGCAAAAGGGGGGGAGAGGATGGCAATAGGGGGGAGGGGAAGGCAATAGGGGGGGAGGGGAGGAAAAAGGGAGGGGGGGGGAGGATGGCAAAGAGGGGATGGGGGAGGGAAGGGGTGCCGGTTCTGTAATTTGCTTACAATAATTGACAACAAGGGATAAAAGCAAAAACTGATTTTCTATTTAAGTGCTATTCAATGGCGGATTTTGCAAGCGTCTATATGCATGAAAGAGAGGGAGGGAGAAGAGAGAGATAGAGGGAGAGGGACAGGGAGAGAGGGAGGGAAGGAGAAGGAGAAGGAGAGGGAGAGGGAGAGAGGGAGAGAGGGAGAGAGGGAGAGAGGGAGAGAGAGAGAGAGAGAGAGAGAGAGAGAAGAGAGAGAGAGAGAGAGAGAGAGAGAAGAGAGAGAGAGAGAAGAGAGAGAGAGAGAGAGAGAGAGAGAGAGAGAGGGAGGGAGGGAGGAGAAAGGAGAGAAGAGCAGAGAAAAGAAAGAGAGAAAAACACACAGAGAAAGAAATTTATTAAACAAACCCTGTTTCCCCAAAAGCATTTCACAAGATCTAAAAGAACGAAAAAAAAAAAAAAAAAAAAAAAACGCAATCTCTATTTTTCTTCCCGAAAATTTGGTCCTGGACCTAAACCTACGTCCCCTGTTTCGCGAAGAACCTCGTCCATAATACCTCCTTGCCGTAGAGATGTGTAACCTGCTACGGGGGTCGTAACGGCGCTCTTAATTCTGGAGGAGAAAGAGGAAGAGGAGGAGACGAAAGACGGAGGAGATAAAGAAGAGGAAGAGATAATGGGTGTCTGGAGGAGGAAGAGGAAGAGGAAGAGAAGACAAGGAAGTCGGAGGAGATAAAGAAAGAGGAAGAGATAATGGGTGTCTAGGAGAAAGAGGAAGAGGAAGAGGAGGAAACGAAAGACGGAGGAGATAAAGAAAGAGGAAGACAAAATGGGTGTCTTTAAGAGAAAGAGGAAGAGGAAGAAGAGAAGACAAGAAAGACGGAGGAGATAAAGAGGAAGAGATAATGGGTGTCTGGAGGAGAAAGAGGAAGAGGAAGAGGAGAAGACAAGAAAGACGGAGGAGATAAAGAAAGAGGAAGACAAAATGGGTGTCTGGAGGAGAAAGAGGAAGAGGAAGAGGAGAAGACAAGAAAGACGGAGGAGATAAAGAAAGAGAAGAATTAATGGGTGTCTGGAGGAGAAAGGGGAAGAGGAAGAGGAGAAGACAAGAAAGACGGAGATAAAGAAAGAGGAAGACAAAATGGGTGTCTGGAGGAGAAAGAGGAAGAGGAGAAGACAAGAAAGACGGAGGAGATAAAGAAAGAGGAAGAGATAATGGGTGTCTGGAGGAGAAAGAGGAAGAGGAAGAGGAAGAGAAAGACGGAGGAGATAAAGAAAGAGAAATGGGTGTCTGGAGAAAGAAGAGGAAGAGGAGAAGACAAGAAAGACGGAGGAGATAAAGAAAGAGGAAGACAAAATGGGTGTCTGGAGGAGAAAGAGGAAGAGGAAGAGGAGAAGACAAGAAAGACGGAGGAGATAAAGAAAGAGGAAGACAAAATGGGTGTCTGGAGAGAAAGAGGAAAGGAGGAGAATATAAGAAGACGGAGGAGATAAAGAAAGAGGAAGACAAATGGGTGTCTGGAGGAGAAAGAGGAAGAGGAGAAGACAAGCAAAGACGGAGGAGATAAAGAAAGAGGAAGAGATAATGGGTGTCTGGAGGAAAAGAGGAAGAGGAAGAGAGAAGACAAGACGGAGGAGATAGAGAAAGAGGAAGAGATAATGGATGTCTGGAGGAGAAAGAGGAAGAGGAGAAGACAAGAAAGACGGAGGAGATAAAGAAAGAGGAAGAGATAATGGATAGCGGACGGATAAAAGAGGACGAGACATAAAAAAAAACAGAAGGAAGAGAAACACGGACAGGAAAAGGTGACATTAACATATGAAATACGAGAAAAAAAAGAAACGAAAATGGAAGAAGAAAACGTAAATACGAAAGACCGAAAGGTAACAAAGTACCAAGAAGTTTACGGTACATGTTTTCCACTAAGTACCAAGTAATTTACGGTAACAAGTAGTTTACGGTACATGTTTACCCACTTAACACGGGACTGACTAGCACCTGATGGCAGGTTCGTATCGACGGCCAGTACAAAATACGAATGGGAGATAGCGAGAGTGAAATAAAAAGGTCGATAAAAGGAGAAAGGGAGAAAGAGGGGAGTGAGTGAGCGCGATAAAAAGAGGGGAAAGAAAGAAGGAAAGTAGGGAAGGTGGACCGGAGAGAAAAAGAGAGAAAAAGACAGATGGAAAGACAGATATACATAGATAGATAGAGGTAGATATATAGAATGATGGGTATAGATAGACAGACAGATAGATAGATACAGATAGAGAGAATAAGAGAGAGCGAGAAACAGAACAATAAAATCAAAATTTTGATAATATAAGACTTGGAAGAAGAAAAAGAAAAGAAGAAGAAGAAGAAAAAGAAGAAGAAAAGAAAAGAAGAAGAAAAAAGAAAAAAAGAAAAAGAAAAGAGGAGAGGAAAAAGAAAAAAGAAAAAATAAATTAAAGGAGGGAGATGCACCTACAGCAACGAGAGGCCTGATGTGTAGCTACTCGATATGCAAATGACATGACCCGTATATCCATGTCGGAAATGCTTTTAAAAGAGGGTCCAATCCAGATCAATAAAACTTTTTTACCTCTAATTTTTTTTTCTTTTTATATATCCAGAAACTCCTTACTATACCTATCCCCAATTGAAATTTATACAAAAGTTTACAAATTTCCATTTTCTCTTTCTCTCTCTCTCTATCCTTCTCTTCCTCATTTTTCCTCTTTCTGCTCTTCATTTTTTCCTCATTCTTCTTTTTTCCCTCTTTTCCTTTTCCCTTTCACCTGCTCCTTTTCCCCTCTATTCCTCCTCCTCTCTCGCTCTCCTCCCTTCTCTTTTTCTCCTCCTCCTTCTCCCTCTCCCTCCTCTGATCTCTCTTTCTCTTCCTCCTCCCCCCCCTCTCTCTCTCTTTCTCTCCTCTTCTCCTCTTTCTCTCCCCCCTCTCTCCTCTCCTCCTCTCCTCTCCCTCTCCCTCCTCTGATCTCTCTTTCTCCTTCTCCCTCCCCCTCTTTCTCTTCGTATTTTCTTTACCAATCACAATTCCCGAAGCAATGCATCTGTATTTACATTTCATTACCGTGTTTGATGTACATGGCGTGGCACAGACAAACCAACCAATCGTAGTTTGGGCAAATATTTGGATAAAATGCATATTTCCGAATCAGCGGGACTAGAATTGCCAATCTTGCATACTTTATTTTGAAATTACAAAGCTTTGTCTTTACTGTTGGAGTTTAATGGTTTCTCTCTCGGGCCGGAAGTTGATTCTGGATGCTTAATGAGATGAATATAAATTGAAATGAAATTCTACAGCGCGGCGAGCTCTTCGGATGGCCTTGTTCACGGTTGCTGGGTCTCCCTCTCTCTCTCTCTCTTTCTTTCTCTTTATTTGTTGCTCTATCTCTCTCTCTCTCTCTTTATTTGTTGCTCTCTCTCTCTCTCTCTCTCCCTTTCTTTCTCTTTATTTGTTGCTCTCTCTCTCTCTCTCTCTCTCTCTCTTTATTTGTTGCTCTATCTCACTCTCTCTCTTTCTCTTTATTTGTTGCTCTATCTCACTCTCTCTCTTTATTTGTTGCTCTATCTCACTTGCGTGCGTGCGTGTGTGTGCGTGCGCCTGCCTGTATACGCACACACACATCTATCTATCTATATGCGTTTATAAATATGTACATATACATACATATATATATATATATACGTAAATATACAAGAAAATATCCTAAAGCGTGGCGACATGTCCAAAGCACAAACTTCCAAATTTTGTAAGGACCAAGTCTCCGTCTCACTGTTGGTTCGTTAGGCAACTTCTAATGTATATAATCACATTCTATTTCATTTTTACTTTTTTTTTCTCTTTTCCTTCCCTCTTTTTTCGCTTTTTATTTTTTTTTTATCTTGCATTTCAAACTTTGTCGCGCGTTTTAGCATAATTTGTAACAGGACCAAGGGTAAGGCACCCATTTAGAAGAAAATATATTTTAAATTTCCTCAATTAAATCCCTCTTAGAGCCTAAGATACAGTGTGACTATCTTGCACCTGGCATGTAAGGATGAACAGAGGGAAAGTGAAAGGATAAAAAAGTAATTAAGAGTTTTGAAAAATGTATATAACTAGAGAAGGAAAATATACGAAAGAGCGAGAAAAAAATCTTAACATTGCTCTAAAAAAAAAACGACAATGAAATCAAGGTAATAGTAAAATATGACAAAAATAATCGTCCAGCAAAAGAAAAACGCAAATTGTTACAACGGCTAAAATTAATGTCCAACCGAACGAAAAGTGTGATCGTCCCAGCGCGCGAAAAAATTCACAAAACGGAAACCCATCTCGAGAAACAGCCGAGGCCCTTCTCGCACAACAGCATCTCGACCTCTTATCTTATCAAACTCTTATCAAACATTCATTCCTCGAGGCCAATCTTCCCCGGGGAACATAAACCAAGTTGTTAGTTCGGTCCGACCGCCATTACCGTAAATAAGGCCAAGAGGCGCGCGCGCTAAGCTGCACTCGGCTGCAATTTGCCCGGGAATTCGTCCCGCTTCCTTCACTCCTATTTTAGCCTTTGTCGCAAAAAAGAAAAAAAATATGGAAATGAAAAGAGACGCGACGCTGGATCTGTTCAATTTCCAAAGATATTGGGAGGAAGTGGTATTATTCCGAAGGTGATTACACGGGGGAAACGACGTCCTAATGTAAAAGTTAGAAGAGTTGGATCATACAGTATTGCCATGTCAACAGCACGAACAACTAAAATCAGCGAATTACCATACAGCACATAGCCTAGCGACAGAATTCAGAATAATACCACGGCAGAAAAACAAGAAATGGAAGCCGCGTTGACAATCCTTTCCCTCGCCGTCCCCCCCCCCCTCCCTTCCCTCCCGCCGCCGTCTCCGTACCCCGCCCCCTCCCCTCCCAACGACCCTCTCTTCCGTCTTCAGGTCGTGTGCCCAAGTAAATTAGCACATTTGCCAGCGGAGTGAGGCACCAATGCCAC
>NW_020870239.1:42196-47196 GCF_003789085.1 Penaeus vannamei | reverse complement strand
AGGGGGGGCGGACGACCCACACGAAACAGCAGACGATGAACAAGCAATAAACTTTTAACGTCGAAAAACCGTCGTCCTTACTCTTTCCTCCGTCCCCTCAACCCCCTCCCCTCCCCTTACCTCTCCACCTTCTTCTCCCAACCCTTTACCCCCTAATTCTAACCCTTTCCCTAAAGCCTCATCTTCAAGCCTATCCCTATTATTGCCTCTAACCCTTCCCCTTCCTACTTTCTACCCCCTCCCCCACCCCACCCCTACCACCCCCGTCCCTTACCCCTCCCACAAATCCCCCTACTGCCCATCCCTCCTTCTCCCTCCCACATCCTAACCCTCCCTACCGCCCATCCCCCTTCCCTCTCCCACTTTGTCCCCCTCTTCCCCAAACCCCACTCCCTGCCGCCCCTCGCCTCTTCCCCCTCCCATTTTTCCTCCATTCCTAACCCTTCCTACCGCCCCCCTCCCCCCCTTCCCATTCCTCCCTACCGCCCCCCCTTCTTCCCCATCCACCAATCCCCCCTCCTACTTCCTCCCCTCCCCCCCACTTCCTCCCCATTCCCAACTCTCCCTACCACCTCCCGCCCCTACCCCCTACCCCCTCCCACACACCACCCCACCTCCCTACCACCCCCAACCCCCCACGATCTCATAACAAGGTTCAATCAAGCAATAACATCCTCCAGAGAGCTCAATAAACGGCGCCCATCACAACCACGTCAACCGCCTCCTGCTGACAGTCGGTGGACGAGGGGAAGGGAGGGTGAGGGGAGAGGAGAGCCGGATGAGGGAGAAGGGTGAGGGAGAGGAGAGAGCCAAGGAGAAGGGTGAGGAGAGGAGGAGAGCCGAGGGAAAAGGGTGAAGGTAGAAGGGCGAGGAGAAGGGGAGAGTCAAGGGAGAAGGGTGAGGAGAGGGGAGAGGCAAGGGAGAAGGGTGAGGAGAGGAGGAGAGCCAAGGGAGAAGGGTGAGGGTGGACGGGCAAGGGGAGGCGGGCGAGGAGAGGGGAGGGTGAGGGGAGAGGAGAGCCAAGAGAAAAGGATGAGGGGAGAAGGGTGAGGAGAGGAGGAGAGCCAGGGGAGAAGGGTAAGGAGAGGGGAGAGCCAAGAGAAAAGGATGAGGGGAGAAGGGTGAGGAGAGGAGGAGAGCAAGGGAGAAGGGTGAGGAGAGGGAGAGGCAAGGGAGAAGGGTGAGGGAGGAGGAGAGCCGTGGACGGGCAAGGGGAGGCGGGCGAGGAGAGGAAGGGTGAAGGGAGAGGAGAGCCAAGAGAAAATGATGAGGGGAGAAGGGTGAGGAGAGGAGGAGAGCCAAGGGAGAAGGGTGAGGAGAGGAGAGGGCCAAGAGAAAAGGGTGAGTGGAGAAGGGTGAGGTGAGGAGGAGAGGCAAGAGAGAATTGTGAGGAGAGGGGAGGGCCAAGAGAGAAGAGCGAGGAGAGATGAGAGCTAAGGGAGAATTGTGAGGAGAGGAGGAGAGCCAAGAGAGAAGGGTGAGGAGAAGGGGAGAGCCAAAGAAGAAGGGTGAGGGGAGAGAGGGGATGGAAAAGGAAATGGGAAGGAAGGAGAGAGGGGAAGGCTTAGAGGTAGCCGAGGAAAAAGGAGAAAAGGGAGGAACAAGGGAGGAAGGGAGAAACGAGGAAACGACCGAAGGGAGAGGGAAAGGTGGGAGTGAGAAACAGGAGGAGAGGGGGAGAATGAAGGAGACGGGAGAAGAGAGTAAGAGAGGGGGGACGTAGGCGAAATAAGGGACTAGGAAGGAGGAAGAAGAAAGATAAAAGAAAGAGTAAAACTAAGAGAAAAAAAGGAAGGAGACCAAAAGTAAGAGAGCAAAAAAAAGCCAGAGGAACGACCACGAAAATAAAATAAAATAAAACACATGAAACAGACTTTGAAAAAAAAAAAAAAAAAAAAAAAAACTTCAAAAAAAAAAAAAAAAAAAAAAGAGCAAAACAAAGCAAAAGATACAAGCAACAGAGGTCAGTCCACAGATAGGGCCCGAAGATAAGCCCCATCTCCCTGAGCGATGGTCTGCAAGGGAAATCTGGGGCAGGACGAGAAGACCTTCCAGGACTGATAACGATAAGGTGGATGGCGGTTTTCGGAAAAAGGATTTAAACCCATTATGGAAGCTATTCAACCCTTAAATCGGAAACCCCGCTAGTCCTTCTCTATTATGGCAGCGGGACAGAGGGAAGGATGAATAAAGAAAAGGGAATGGTAATAATAAATGCAAAACTTTACGGATGATTGGCTTAAAAAAAAAAGGATGTGCTAGAAATAATAAATGCAAAACTTGAAATGACTGGGGTTTTAAAAAAAATAGATGTGATTAATAATCCTAAGGCAGTTAATAATCAGATATATTTTAGTTTTATAGTCGTTCTCGCTGTTGTAATTTTACCTTTCTGTATCTCTAATTAACCAATTACATTTATTATTGCCTGACGAAGCGTAAAATTAGTTTATCGTTCAACTGTCATAATTTCATTGCACAAATAAATAAACAATAATATAAAAACTAATATACAAATGAATTAAATTATAAAAAACACGATGTCAATACAAATATAATATGCAGCAGAAACACACAACACACACACACACACACACACACACGCACGGCACGCAGACACACACACACACACACACACACACACACACACACACACATATATATTATATATATATATATATATATATATATATATATATATAATTATATATATATATATATATATAAAGACCCCGATCGACGATAAGGTAAAGGAAAACTTTAAAAGGACCCAAACAATTCCAAAAATATTTCCCCGTGGCGCACGACCCCTATCGCTCTCTCTGCCCTCCCTCCCCTCCTCTCTCTCTCTCTCTCTCTCTCTGCTCTCTCTCTCTCTCTCTCTGCCCCTCCTTCTCTCTCTCTCTGTCCCTATTTCTCTCTCTGTCTCTTTCTCTCTATGTCCCTCTTTCTCGCTCTATGTCTTCTCTCTTTCTCTCTCCCCCTCCCCTCCCACCCCCTCTCCTTCTCCCTCCCTTCTAGTCCGTACCCGTTGCCTTTCGCTCGACAACCGAATACCAATTCTAAAACCACTGTCTCATTTGACTTCGCCAAAGCCAACCTCGAGTCAAAATTGAAAAAAAAAAAAAAAAAAAAAAAAAAAAAAAGAGGGGGGGGAGTAGGATTTTTTTTCCCGTGAATGACTAGTAAGCCCAATGGCTTAGGGGGAGGGGGAGGGGGGGAGGGGAAGGAAGGGTTGAAAAGAGAGTGAGGGAGAGAAAGAGGGGGAGGAAGAGAGAGAAAGGTTGAGAGAGGGGGAAAGGGAGAGAAAGATAGATAAAGGGAGGAAGCGAGGAAGAGGGAGAGAGAGCGGAGGAAGGAAGAGAAAGATAGAGAAAGAAGGGAGGAGGAAGGAGAAGGAGAAGAGGAGAGAGGAAGAAGTAGAAGAAGAGGAGATGACCATTAAAAACAACAAAAAATTCAATTAAGGAATATTTTCTCTATGAAATATATTTTACCGCTGGAGTCCTGCTTCCTGAACCTTCCTGAATTTCCTACAATAAACTCCTGAAAGAGCAGAGCTTCAGTATATTTCAGGATTAGGGTTAAGAAGGAAGAAAGGAAGGGAAAGAGGGATAAAGAACAGGGAAGTAGTGAAATTAGGAGAAGAATATAGGAAGAGGTAGGATACAGGAGAGGGGGATGGGGAGGAGAAAAGATAAATGGAGTGAAAGGTAAAAGGCAGTAGTTGACAATTCCTCTCCACCTCCTCCTTCTTCTTCTTCTTCCTCTTCTTCTTCTCCTCCTCCACCTTCTTTTCTTCTTCTCCCCCTCCTCCTTCTAATTCTTTTTCTTCTTCTCCTCCTCCCTCTCTTTCTTCCTCTCCTTCTTCTTCTTCTCCCCCTCCTCCTTCTTCTTCTCTTCCTCCTCCTTTGTTTTTTCTTCTTCTTTTCTTCTCCTCTCCTTCTTCTTCTTCTTCTCCTCCTTTTTTTCTTCTTCTTCTACTTATCATCCTCCTCTTTCTCCTCCCCCCGGTCTCCCCCCTCTCGCAATCACGTTCTCACTGGGCATGGGAAAAAAAAGAAGAAAAAAAGAGAAAAAAGAAAAAGAAAAAAAAAAGAAAAAAGGAAAAAAAAAAAAGAAAAAGAAAAAAAGAAGGAAGAAAAACCGCTGGCTTCGCTTGAACATATATTCGCGTCTCGTTGGCGTTCAGGAGGATGGTGAACGCCGCTAGTCTCAAGGAGGATAAAGAACGAGGCGTTTCTTTGCTTCTCCCTCATCATCGTTCTTTTTTTTCTATCCTATTTTCTACAACACTTCCCTTTCTTTCCGTAAGAAAAAGTGTTTTCGCTTTTTCGAATCTATCCATCTCGAACCATTTATTTTCTTCCCCTTTCATGGTTCCTTTCTTCATCACATCTTTCCATATATTTTCCCCCTATCTCTTTTCTTCCCCTTTCATTATCACTGTTTCTTTCTTCATCACATCCTTCCATATCTTTTACCCTTTTCTCTAATCTATCTATCCACTTAACTATCTATCGGCGTTTCCTTCCCCCTTCCCTTCCCTTCCACCCCTCCTGTCCTTGGCGTCCCTCATCATTGTTCCTTTTTTCATCATATCATTCCATATATTTCCCCCTTTCTCAAATCTATCTATCAACCTAACTATCTATCGGCATTCCTCTTCCCCTTCCTCATCATTGTTCCTTTTTTCATCAAATCTTTCCATATATTTTCCCCCTATCTCTAATCGATCAATCCACCTAACTATCTACCAGCATTTCTCTACCCCTTCCCTTCCCCTTCCTCATCACTGTTCATTCTTCATCACATCTTTCCACATATTTTCTCCCTTTCTCTAATCGATCTATCCACCTACCTATCTATCAGCATTTCCCTTCCCCTTCCTCATCATTGTTCCTTCTATCCATATATTTCCCCCCTATCCCCACTATATATTTTCTCACTTTCTCCAATCGATCTATCTACCTACCCATCTACCAGCCTTTCTCTCCCCC
>NW_020870239.1:26443-37096 GCF_003789085.1 Penaeus vannamei | reverse complement strand
CTACACAGACAGACAAAGACAGAGATAGGGACACAGACTGACAGACAGATAAACATACCGTGCCAAGGAAGCAGTAATGGTTTGCAAACACAAAGGAGAATATAAAAAACATCTCAGCGGCATAAGGAGTACCAGCGTGGAGGTCAGAGTTGACAGGCAATGGAAAGACGACTGTGTAGTATGCATGTGTGTGTGTGTGTGTGTGTGTGTGTGTGTGTGTGTGTGTGTGTGTGTGTGTGTGTGTGTGTGTGTGTGTTGTGTGTGTGTGTGTGTGTGTGTGTGCGTGTGTGTGTGCGTGCGTTGCGGCGTGCGTGTGCTGTGTGTGTGTGTGTGCATGTTTTTTATCCATGTATGCATACGTGTATAGTGTCCAAGTCCGTACGTAAGCAGATTCTCTTCTATAAATCATTCGATCAAGCCTTTAACAATAAATTCGAGGAAATAATGCTCTCATAAAAAATATATATTATCAAAAAGTTATGCAACAACAACAAAAAAAAAACACTTGGGGTGTTTAGGTATGATATTTGAAAAATATATACCGGTATATATAACAGTGCTCCATTGTACAGCTAGCGATTAATATTGGGATACAAAATACTGTATTGTCAAACGCTTTTATTTCGATACAGTATACCATAAAAGGTCCCACGTGTTACCGTATTCATTTTATTCTAGAAATTTTTATTATTATCATTATTGATGTTTTTTTCTCTTGGTCTATGTCGTTAATTATATACGTGAAAACGATATTTCGTACAGTTTAACGGCCGGTTTGTCAAAATTGTGCCAGGCCCGACCCAATGAATTTTCATAAATACAGACGTAGAAATAAAGGCATATCTGTCTATATATCTGATAGATATACATTTAACTATCTATTTGCCCAGTTAATATACATGTCTAGACGGATAAATATGCATTTATTTCTTTATTTATGCATGTCAAGTATACGAATATTCTTTGGATCGGCCTCGCACAATTCTAACAAACCGGCAGTAATTCTATTTCGATTTCTCTCGTACTTATGGGAAAAATAATGACACTTGTTATTTAAGTTAAATAAACATTATTAGTCGGAGTGAATTTCTTGTGATCTATATAATATCTCGGACGTTTAAATGCACAAAATAATAACGTAGACAACATAGAAATAAGACCATTGATTGATTAATGCCTTCCCTAATACGAGAATAGGTCTATAATAGATAGGTACCGTTACTAATAATGAATTAAAACGCGTTTATTCTGGAGTACAGTTTTCAACCAAACACGGTATTGAAAATGTAAACTAAGAGGAGAGATTGAGAAGATAGAAGAGAGAGAGAGAGAAGAGGAAGAGAGAGAGAGAGAGAGGAGAGAGAGAGGGAGGAGAGAGGGAGGGAGAGAGATGAGAGAGAGAGAGAGGAGAGAGCGGAGTGAGAGAGCAGTCACAAAGACAGGATAGAAAGCGAGGAAAGGAATTTGAAAAAAAGAAAGGGAACAAAGGAGCAAATGAGAAAGAGAAGAAGTGGAAAACCCACAACATTAATAAAATTAAAATTGCTTGAGGAGGAAAAGGAAGAGAGAGAAGAGGAGAGAAGAGAGAGGAAGAGAGAGAGCAGAGAGAGAGAGAGAGAGAGAGAGAGAGAGAGGAGACAGAGAGAGCCAGAGAGACAGAGAGACAGAGAAAGACCAGTCCAAAAAACAGAGACAGAAAGCGAGGAAAGAGAAGGATTTCCAAGACGCAAAGCGATTCATCCCGTCGAGATGAGAGCGGCCGGCCTGCTCGACGCCATCTTCCGCCGCGACTCCTTATCTATAACAGGTGATACATTCCGGACTTTGCATTCTTGGAGCGCCGAGTGCTTCATCCGGCCGCGGAAAAATGGCCTATTCACTCGGCCTGTTTTCTTGGCTTTCATGTCCTCCCCGTCGGTGTGACATCCCGAGGGGGAGGGAGAGAGAGAGAGGAAGAGGGAAACAGACGGAAACAGGAGACGTGAAAAGTATGTAGGCCTACTCGTGTGTGTGTGTGTGCTGTGTGTGTGTGTGTGTGTGTGTGTTGTGTGTGTTGCTTGACGATTTTGTACTGTTCTGTCTGTGATAATAATGGTTTATATGGTGTGTGCTGACTTATCATTTACAGCTGACAAATATTGTGTGTGTGTGTGTGTGTGTGTGTGTTGTGTTGTGTGCCGTGCGTGCAGCGCCGGCAATACTGCTTGCGTGCGTGCGTGCGTTGCGGCCGTGCGATGCGTGTGTGTGCCGTGTGTCGTGCGTGTGTGCGTGCGTGTGTTGTGGGTTGCGTGTGTGTGTGTGTGTGTGTGGTGTGTGTGTGGTGTTGTGTTATTGGTGTGTGTGTGTGTGTGTGTGTGTGTGTAGTGTGTGTGTGTGTGTGTGCGTGCGTGAGTGTGTGTGAGACAGAGAGAGTATGAATGTATTGAAATATGAGCGTAAGAGTAAGCGTGAGTGTGAATGTGACTGTGATATGTAAGCGCAACCACACACACACACATATAATCAATAATAAATATAATAATACTACATCTATATCTATATATATATATATATATTAGCAGTATATATGTATATATAATATATTATAATATATATATACAAAATACATATTATATATTACACATATATTATATACACTATATATAATAACATTATTTATTTTATATTATATAATAAATATTATAATATACAATATATATCAAATACATTAATAATTATAAAACATATTATCTTATGTTATATAACAGTATATAGCATATATAATATATAATATTATTATATATACTAATATATATATATATACTATATATATTATATACTTTTATACATATACATTATACATACATGTATATAATAAACATAAATATAATACATAGATATTAATATACATGTATATAATACAAATAGATAATATATACTACATACATATACATATATATATATATTATTAATATATATATATATTTTATATTATATATATAATTATATATATATAATATATATATTATTATATATATATATATATACACACACACACACACACACAAACACACACATGCACACCAACACACACATATATATATATATATATATATTATATATATATATATATATATTATTATATATATGTGCCATGTATATATAGTACATATATATAATACATAATTATTACATACATAATACATAATAACATAATATTTATATACAAATATATTATATATATAATATATATCATATATTTATTATATATATATACACACCAATACATTAATAATATAATATTAATACATATATAATTTATACATATATATATATATTATATGTATGTATTTATTTATATATAAAGAGAGAAGAGTGTTAGGGAGGAAGGAAGGAGTAGGAGAGAAGAGAGAGGAGAGAGAGGGGGGAGGAGGATGGAGGGGGAGAGCGAGGAGGGAGGGGACGGAGAGAGAGAGGGAGAGAGAGGAGAGAGGGAGAGGGAGGGAAGAGGAAGAGGAAGAGGAAGAGGAAGAGGAGAAAGAGGAGAGAGGAGAGGGAGAGAAGAGAAGAGAGAGAGAGAGAGAGAGAGAGAGAGAGAGAGAGAGAGAGAGAGAGAGAGAGAGAGAGAGAGAGAGAGAGAGAGAGAGAGAGAGAGAGAGAGGAGAGAGAGAGAGAGAGAGGAGGAGGAGAGCGGAGGGGGAGGGAGGGGGGGAGGGGGGAGGGAGGGAGGGAGAAGGGAGGGAGGGAGGGAGGGAGAGAGAGAGAGAGAGAGAGAGAGAGAGAGAGAGAGAGAGAGAGAGAGAGAGAGAGAGAGAGAGAGAGAGAGAGAGAGAAGAGAGAGGGGGGGAGAACGAGAGGGAGAGCGAAAGGGAGGGAGGGAGAGGAGGGAGGACGAGGGAGAGGGAGGGAGGAGGGAGGAGGAGAGAGGAGAGAGAGAGAGAGAGAGAGAGAGAGAGAGAGAGAGAGAGAGAGAGAGAGAGAGAGAGAGAGAGAGAGAGAGAGAGAGAGAGAGAGAGAGAGAGAGTCACCTTCCTTTATTCTTTATCTAAACCCTACCCCAACTGAGGCCTGGACTGCAGCAAAAGGCCGAGAGGGTCTGAAACGGATCCGTGCAGAAGATCGGCCTCACATCGACCCATGTCCCGCCGCGACCCAGGCCTACCTACGTACTGTAAACACCCCGGCGGCTGCCAGCATGGGCCGGCCTCGGCGTCAACAACAACTGTGGCCGCCGCTGCTGCTGCGACACGCGAGCACTCACCTGCACTTGTCGGCTGGAGGTTCGCGATGAAGAGCAGGACCGTGGTCAGGAACAGGTGCAGAGAGAACACCTTGGTGGTCGCTGTTGATGCCCGTCTCCGTAGGGTGGTCGTGGTTTGGGCGGGGGCGGAGGCAGCGGGCGGCCCTGCTGGAGTGGAGGAGGTGGTGCTGGTCCAACCACATTCATGGTTGAGGCCAACCACTCCGCCTCGAGTGCAGGTGGCCCTCTGGAGGTACGGGATTTCACCCGCCAGAGATTCACTCTTATAGCACGACACACACACCAGCCTCTTCTCGCGCCCACTTCGACGCCGCTGAGTGTGGGCGGCGGGCAGGTAGGTGGGCCACTCCGGGTACCCTAGGGCCCCAGGACCATGACTAGAGGGGCCGCACATCGGTCCCCCTCAAGGTAATGGGTCGTAAACACCACCTCTCTGTCCACGATCACAAGGTGGACCTCATCCTCGAGGTGAGCTTGGAGGGAGAGTCCCATACTTGGTCTTCTAGGCCTGTGTATCCATCGCGAATCGGAAAAAGCAACGTCTCTCCCGACTCGGCCTGCGGTGACAGAGCGGAGGACTCTTGCGAACGCCCTCGGAGGTGCTGTGACCTGGGCCTCGACACCCGTTAACACTTCACAACGGAACACGACTCTTGCAAACTACGGCTTAAAAGAACGAACGACTGCCAGCGAAACGCAACGAGACTTGGAAATTCCACTTTTTTGCTGTGATATTTCTACTTCTGACCGGGAAGCACTTTGTTTTTTTTTTACTCCAATATTATGAAAATCGTTTAACAAAAGGTATCGGAAGTTCTCACTTAATCACCATATACCTAGTAGGCATCACAAAAGACCTAAAGCCCTACAAGGAGCGAACATCCACCCTCTCCCACTACGGAACTGACACTGAACGGAGCGTTTCGAGGTCGAACAGCTGAGTCCTGGAGTCCAGGAGTTGCCAGCGAGTCTTTCCAGGCGGGACTACTGGAATTCTCAGCATACATTAATACTAAATTCGCCCTTTTGAGTGGCAACTGGAACAGAGGCTAATCCACCGAGGAATACGAAGAATAATCAAATTCTTCCCATAAAAAATAACAAAGATAAGTCGTGAGACCTGGAAGCCAAGGATGAGATACCAATGTCTAAATTAACGACTGACCGCACGGGCTTAATATAATGCATCTTTTATCAAGCAAAACACGACAAACGCAAACGCAGATAAAAGTAAAGGACAATAGCGCCGATCTGCCATGCCTCAGCCTCGCAGTCTGATATCCAGCAATAACAACATCGGAGCACGTGGAGAGAAAGAAGCGCTGATGAAACGAATAACTTATCGGACGGAAATTCAAACGTTACCTCCGTCGCAGTCGAAGGGAGCTGCACGGAGTCAAGATTATACGATCCGTACCGAGTGAGGAGGCTGCAAATCGCACTCGCCACCCCCAACACCAACAAAAAAACGGGATACGGAAAAGGACAACAAAGCATTAGAGTTTACACGTGATGCTACTCATTGATTTTTGGCGTGCTTAGGCGCAAGCGCTCACAAGGCGAGATTCACAGAAAACGGTCAACAGCGGATCTCACAGAGCCAATGTCAACAGATGAAGAGCACTCGTTTTCTATATCGATGGGGTTCTGTTATATTCTCCAGTATCATATTCTTGCTTTTTAGATATTTATGAACATGTCCATATGAAGTTAATCCATTAGCGATATGGAGTTGTTTTTTCCCGCGATCTGAGAAACCCGAAGGCGGTTCCCATTCATTCACATACGCTCTTAACCCTCCGTCTCAGTCTCCACACGGCCTCCCCCTTCGCACTCTCCTTTCTATTTCTCTCATGTACATTTATAGTTGAATAAATAGATAAAACATGTGTACATATATATTATAATATATATATATATATATATATATATATATTACATACATATATAATATATATATATATATATATATATATATATATATATATATATATATATACATTCATGTGAGTAAAAGTATATATATATATATATATATATGTATATATATATGTATATTTATGTATATATACACATGTGCACATATGTAGATATATGTACATGTGTGTGTGTGTGGATAGAAAGAACGAAATATATACTTAGGTATATATCAAACATATTTTTGTATAGATACGTATGTTTATATAAATATATAAATATGTAAATGATTAAATATGTATACATACATACATACATATACATATATATATATATATATATATATATATATATATATACATGTATATATACTTTTACTCACATGAATGTATACATATATTTACATGTATGTGTGTATGTATATATATATATATATATATATATATATATATATATATATATATATATATATGTATATATATGTATATATATATTATATATATATATATATATGTATGTATATATATGTATATATATGCATATATATATATATATATGTATATGTATATATATATGTATAAATATATGTATATATATGTATGCATGTATATATATGTAATATATGTATATATATGTATATATATGATATATATATATATATATATATATATATGTATAAATATACATGAGTGTGTGTGTGTGTGTGTGTGTGTGTACATCTATATAAGCATATATATACATACATATATGTATATATATATAATTATATATATAATGATGACACTAATCAGAAGATTAAATTTAATTAGTTACATGTTTTGATGTAATATATCATTGTAATTATTATAATTTTTGATAATATTGCTGAATTCCCATAATTGTTGTCGCGGTTATGTTGTTATTGTTTAGGAATCATTATGTTTAATGTTTAAGTTTAATGTTTAGTATTTAAGGTTTATTTTTTTCATGTTGACTGTTTTTAATGTTCTGTTTATGTTCTGTGTTTAATGTTTTAGCGTTTAATGTTTTTTCAGTGTGTGATGTTTTAATGTTTAATATTTTTGATGCTTAATGTTTTATGTTTTATGTTTATAATTGATGTTTAATTATGTATGATATCAGTTCATTAGTATCCCAACTGCTATCCTTAGCATTAGTATCACCGCCACTGATCAGTATTGTTATTATTATTATAATTATCATTTGCATTGCTATTATCAATACGTATATCATTGTTATTATTACGAATTTTCCTTCGTTCATCTTTATTTTTGGTAGCGTTGGTTTGTTCGTTGGTTAGCAGGATAACTCTGAAAGTTGTGATTTTTTTATGAAAGTTTTACCAGAACTGCGTCTTAACCTGATTCAGGAGCCACTCGGTTTTGATGGTGACCCGGATTCATGAATTTTTAAAATCACTTTACTCAAAAAGTTAAATACAGATTTTTATGAAATTTATACCATAGGTGTGTCTTATTCTAGTTTAGAATCCACTAAGGTTTGGTGGTGATCCGGATCCAGGATATTCTTGAATGAATGAATCCACTTATCTCTATAGCCTTGCCTCCGCCAATGAGATTATGTTTACGGGCGTCGCCAATGTACTCGAGTAAGGTGATTCTAATGTGTAATTCTTCAAATGCGAGTATTTCATTGCATCACTGACCTTATTGAGCTTATGTGCTTCTAGTTGTTATTATTATAACCATAATTGTAATATTCAGTATTGTTCTCATTATTAGTATAATCATAATTTTCATCATTATTATTATTATTCTCGCTAATACTCTTATTGTTATTATTATTATCATAATTATGATTACTAAAATACTATCATTATCATTATTATTATTATCATCATCATCATGATTAGTATTATTATCGTTGCTACTACTATGAACATTTTTGTTCTTATTATTACTATTATTGTTATTTCTGTTATTATTGCTATTATCATTATCATTATTATTATTATCATTATCATGAACAACACTTTAGCTATTATTGTCATTATCACCACTATCATTATCATCATTGTTTTTTTCATTACTGTTACAACTATCATTTTCATTATTATCACCATTATTATTATCCATATTGTTATTATCATTATTATCTTTACTATCACTACTACTATTACTTCTGTTACCATGATTATCACTACCATTGCTATCATTGATATAATCATCGTTACTATTATTATTATCATACCTATAATACTTTTACTCTTGTCATTATCTTTGGTGTTACCACTGTTATTATCATCAAGATTGTTGTATTAGTATCGTCATTTTGTTTATCGCCATCATTCGTATATTTATCATTGTTAGCATAGATATAATAGCAAGTTGTTCCATTCGTCTAATAAAATGAGGCTGTTATATATATATATATATATATATATATATATATATATATATATATATATATATATGTATAAATATGTATATATATATGTAATATATATTTTATATATGTAATTTTATATATATATATATATATATATATATATATATATATATATATATGTATATGTATATATATATATATAAATATATATATGTATATATATATTTTTATATGTAATTATATATAATATATATATATATATAATATATATATATATATATACTGCTTGTTATGTGTCATTGTTTCTGTTTTTCTTTCTTTGTCTGAGTTCTTGGGATGTGTTTTTGCCTGGTTTCTCTTTTATTGGTATCTGTGTCTTCGTTTCTTCTCCTGGTATATCCGTCCTTGTTTCATTTTTTTTTTGTACTTGTGTCTCTGATTCACGTGATACACTTTCCTTATTTTTTGTCTTGATATCCGTGTTTTTGTAAGATGGAATAATGCAGTGATTCATTGATTACATACATACACACACACACACACACACACACACACACACACACACACACACACACACACACACACACACACACACATCAGTGGTTCTCAACTGTCTGCGACACAGCAACTCTTTTCTCCAATAGCATATACATATGGATCTAATATACATGTATAGTTGTCATATTCCATATTCTCTTGAAAATGTATATACTTCTGCACCTTATTGCATGAAAATACTTTGCAAATCCGCTGTATATTAGGTAGGACAGTAGTATAACTATCATCTTTATCATTATTGCCAAAGTATATTTTCATCTATCAAATATCTATCGAAGAAGGTGTCCCCATTAAAATTCCCCAGCATTCCATACAAAAAATGAATAATCATGAGATTGCATATGTTACGCGACACAGTTTGAAAACCACTGATAAAAGTAAATAACAACCCTTCCTGACCAGTACTCACTTTGCCATTTTAGGTATGACCCAGAATGAACAGTGCTAAACCAACTAGACCAAACGACCCTTCGAAAGAATTGCGCAACCACAGTTTGCAGAAAAATAATACACCCTGATCAGGACACGAACCTGGGCCACTGTAGGCATGAAACTGTAAGACCCAAACTATTCGTACCACACGACCTACTAACGAAAGTATGCAACTAGGAGCTAATTATCTCCAAAGATATCATATATCGCCTCCTACATGAGTAATGATAGCAAAGTCGTGGGCATTCGATAAGTTATTTATCCATGTCAATGCGGAAGTCTAATAACAGGTACGAAAAAAAATCAGGTTAGAAAACAACTAACTGGTAACTTACCCTGGGCACTGGAGTGTTTTGGATCGAAATGCCTCTTCTCATATCTAAATAGCAGATACGTAGTGTTAAAATTATGTTATTATCATCGGCATTATTATCATTACTATGTTTCACATTTGCTACTTTCATTTTCTTTCAAAACAGACAGCGAATCGGAGTCTAGGGGGTGAGTTGCCAGTTCGTATATATTTCCTGAGACTGGACGGATCACATTGACTCCATACACAGTACATGTTTACTCTTACTTATGTTTCGCGGCAGATAATTTAGGATAATCAATCAATCAATATTATTTGACTAATGAAAGCAAAGTTTTATACACGAAGGGATACGACCTGCTTAGTGTCTTTGTTTCGATATGCGCTCCGTGTAACAGTGTTTCTTTTTTGTTTTTCTTTCTCTTCCCGAATGTGTCTGTTTCTAGTCATTTTTGTGCGTTTTTATTATTCTTTTTCAAGGTATTGTATCTGGGCTTGGTTTGCTTGATATGTATGCATGTCTTTGTTCGTTTTGATTCGAATGCATATGTATGTCTTTGTTTCAACGCTGATGTGGAATTAAAGGGCCTTTTCCCTTGTGTCGATTGTCTCTCAGTGATCTTAATCTTTCATTCACATTTTCTTCAGCGATTTGTCATCATCAGTAGCATCTTTAGTGTTATTATCAATACCGTTATTACTATGAGCACTGTAATTGTCATCAAAGCGACAGTCATCATTATTATTATTGTTATCATCTTTATTATTATTGTCATTTTATCATTATTATTATTATTATCATTATCATTATAATTACTTTCATCATCATCATTATCATTATCAT
>NW_020870239.1:8943-11443 GCF_003789085.1 Penaeus vannamei | reverse complement strand
ACACGAGAACAAGAGAAAGAGAGAAAAAAACAAGAGCTGGCTTACACACCTCGAGCATTCATACGAAATACAAGTTCTTCGAATCTTAATACAGAACGAACATATTTTATTCCCCTCTCTGCCTTTTAAGTCAATATCCTTCGGCCATACAATCAGACTTAAGCAATCTCAACACAGAAAACGGTATAAAAAAAGAATAAATAGTCTTATTCCCAGCTTGAAATAAAACATGATATTTGCTCTGTATAAAATGGAGGGTCCTATGTATGTGTATCTATGTGTTCTATTACATCCAAAGGGTTCGAGCCATCTTTTGTAATTATTGAAGATTAATAGTCCGAAAAATATAGGGATGGGATGGTGCGCCGCTATAAACGCCCTTTTTTTTTTACTATTTTGCTGCATTTTTAACCCTCCTTTTTGAGCGTGGGGAGTTAATGAATCAAAATAATGGCACACTGGGGAAATTGGTTTTCATTTTCATTACAGCCTCGGCGCCATTCATCACGGTAATGAATCCGGTACTAAACTTATGGCTTATCAACGCTTTTGTAAATCATTCACAGCTTATTGTTCATTATGATGGACGTTTTAATCGCATATGAATGACGTTCCGGTGCTCTGTCTTCATTTTGTTTTGGTTTTGGTTTACTTCTTCAAATTGTTTTATTGGACGAATTAAAGTGTCAGTTTTATTCTGCCAATTCGTTATAAACTTATCTACACACAAGTGTTAGCTTAACTGTTCCTCTTCCTATTCCACCCCCTCCCACTCCCTAGTGACCCCCCCCCCCGTAACTTCTATGCCTAATTTATCACCTCTCTTCCACTGACCCCTCCTCCTCCTCCTCCGCCACTTCTCTCCTCTTCCTCTTTTACACCTACACCATACGCATAATGCATTATAAATTCGAGGCTAACGAAAAGCCATATATCATACGACTTATGCATTCGACTTACTTATCTACTGCTTGTGGAGTAGTTATGCCAGTTAAATTTTCTGTAAGTGGCAATATCGTTTCTAATAACTACTTTTCTAATAACTACCTGATCGTATCTCTAATAACTACCTTTCAAATAATTACCTAAATGATCAGGTAACTAACAACTCGAACTCTTAAAAACCGGAGTAGAATTGGCATAATTGGTTATGTACTGTAATACATTTATCAACAATTATTGCTCCATGCTTCTGCAGTACCAAGTTCATTCTACCGACATAGACAGGGGCATTTCCTTCACCTTCACGCTAACATACACAAATAAATTCTTCGAGGATATTTAAAGAGACAAAAGAGAGAAAAGAAAAAGAAAGAGAGAGAGAAAAAAACTGTTCTGCATTTTCGTAATCTAATTTTTCACTGTTGCAAATCGCACCATATCCATATAATCCCTTCTTTATCAGCGGGATAAGTTTAACAAACTCCCCCACACACTAATAACGTTTTCCAAAGCAGTCTAAAATCCCGCTGTCTGGAGAGCGAAGGGTGAAGAACGCGAAAAAGAAAAAGAAAAAAAAAAAAAAAAATCCCCTGCCTCCATGGGAAATTAAGGCACGTAATGAATAGTCAATGAAGAGAGAACAGAGAGTCTTCCCTTGATGCCTGTTGGAGCTGCTTTTGGGAAATGCAGAAAAGGAAGAAGAAAAAATACCCAAAAAATAAAAAAGACACGAAGACTTGGGTATAATCTGACTTTAACTTTTGATTAAATGTGTGATGGCGAATTAAAACAAATTACAAATTCTATCTTATCTTTAGCGTTTAATGAAATGCTCGGAATCCTTAAAAGGGAGAAAAAGAGAAAAAGAAAACGTATAATGATTTCAGCACTAAACTCAGAGCAACAACCGCCCCCCCCCTTAGCTACGTACCAACTGGTCGATATCACGTTCTTATAATGATAAAGGAATAAAAAAATGGTACAAGTGATCGCTATAGCTACCATACCAACAACAAACAAAAGGCATCATAAATAAAAATATATGCAAAGAAAAACACAATGCCTGTTGTGATAATATAAAAACCCGCAATGCACAAACTAGATTTATTGATGAAATAAATCTAGTTTGTGCATTGTGGGTTTTTCTTCCATAATGATATATATGTATAATGAAATATTTAGCCAGTAAGACCTCTTACTTTGTCTCCCCCCCCTTTGCGACTCCAGTAGAGAGCCAGTGGAGAAGAAGAAGACAGAGGGAGAATCTGAGGAGGGAAGTGGGAAGAAGGAAGAGGGTAATGGGGGAAGAGATAGAAGGAAGTGGGGAACGGGGAAGAGGGTGGTAAGTAGAGGAGGAGGGAAGTGAGGGAAAGGAGTGTCAGTAGAAAGGAAGGTAGCGAGGGAAAAGGAGAGATTGAAGAGAGAAGAGAAGGGTAATGGGCAAAGGAGAGGAAGTAAGGAAGGGAAAGGAGGGAGGTCAGAAGAGGAGTAAACAAGCAAAGCGAGTGGTGTAGTGTAAAAGAGGAAGAGGAGAGAAGTGCGGAGGAGGAGGGAGGAG
>NW_020870238.1:35000-37500 GCF_003789085.1 Penaeus vannamei | reverse complement strand
CTTTTTTCTCTTCCTCTCTTTTCGTTTCCTCTCTCTATTATGCCCTGTTCGATGTATAGCGAATTAGGAAATGTCGAACATAGGCGAAGAAAAAGAAGAAGCAGAACTGAAACTAAAGTGAGAAGTTACCAAGAAATTATTCGAGAAATGAAGAGATCATAGAAGAAAGAGATGAAAGGGAAGGAGAAGAAACAGCCAAAGGAGACTAATTGAAGAAGAGAAGAAGAATCAGAAAAGTTTTAAAAAATGGGAGAAGAGAGAAAGGTTATAAAAAGGCAGAAAAGTGAAAAGAAAGATAGAAATACTTACAAAGTTCGAAAGACAATAAGATAGATATATGGAGAGACAAATAACAATACGGAGAGAAATAAAAATTTTTACAAATAAGAGAAATATGAAGAGGGGAAGAAGGACAAGAAGAAGAGGAGAAGGAGGAAGTAGAGGAGGATGAGTAAGGAGAAGAAGAAGAAAAGAAGGAGAAGATGAAATGAAGAAGAGGAGATAGAAGAGATATAGATGTAACAAAAATAATCAACGCACCTGTAGGACACAAAAAAATCATAATAAATGATAAATGATAATAATCTAATAATGAAGAGGATGATAAGTTGAAGGTCACATCTGAGAAGATAATGAAGAATCATAACTTAAATACGACATGGTCTTGAGAAAGCATTGTCCTTGTACAAAAGGGAACTGATAAGGAAACATTATGACGACTGAAACGTGCTCGAGAGAAGGCATTTTGCTTCTGACACGAGCATCTGTCTTTTTTTTTTTCAGTCTCTTTCTTTCTCTCTGTCTGTTTTTTCTCTCTACCACCACTGACTTTATTTCTTTTCTGTCTATCCCCGTCTCTCTCTTGTCTCTGGTCTCTCTGTCTGTCTGTCTGTCCCTGTCTGTCTGTCTCTCTCTCTCTCTTCTCTCCTTCTCTCTCTCTCTTCTCTCTCTCTTCTCTCTCTCTTCTCTCCTTCTCTCTGTCTCTTTCTCTCTCTCTCTCTCTCTATCTTCTATCTCTCTTCTTGCTCTATCTCTCTCTCTCTTTGCATGTGGTTGTATATACTAGGTTCTGCTTCTTCTGTTTGTCTGTCTGTCAATCGTTCGTCTCTCTCTTCTTCTCTCTCTCTCTCTCTCTCTTCTCGTCTCCTCTCTCTTCTCTCTCTTCTCTCTATCTCTTCTCTCTTCTCTCTTCTCTCTCTCGGTCCCGCTCTCTCTCCTCTCCCCCCTCTTCCCTCGACCTCCCGCTCCCTATCCCTTCCCTCCTCTCTCCCTTCTCTGGCCTCTCTCCCTCTGCTCTCCTCCCCTCTCCTCCCCCTCCCTCTACCCTGCTTCCTCCCGTCCCCCACTCTCCCACCTGTGCTCTCCTCCCCCTCTCTCTCCTCCCTCTCTCTCTATCTATCTCTCTCGTGTGAATATATGCTGTTGATAATCACTGATAATCTCGAATTGATCACAGTAATGTTTTTTTAATTGCTGATTTACTGCCGTGGAAGGGAAATGGCAGAGATAAAATCATAGCCAAGGGAAGCAGATTATTTAAGTCGAAAATAAAGATGATGATAAGTTACAGTCTCCGTGAACGCGAAAGAGTATGAAAATCAGAAGAAGAAGGATAAGAAGAAAGGACAAGAAGAAAGAGGAGAGGAGGAGTAAGAAGAAAAAGAAGAAGAAATTAAGAAACGGAAGGATAAGAAGAAGAGGAGGAGGAGGAAGTAGAGGAGGGGTAAGTAGAAGAGAAGAAGAAATGAAGAAACAAAAAAACTGCAAAAGGAAGAATAAGAATAAGAATAATATAATAAAAAAAAACATACATATAGCAAAATAAACGTAGAATTCAGCTGAAATTAAGTCTAATACACACACTAAAAAAGGAGAAAGAATACCTAAGACGTACCTCCCCCTTGGCCCTCTAGCGGTGACCGATGCAACTACGATGACACAGCACATATTCAAGGTGGGAAACCCATACACAAACTAGCATTTGGGTGTGCGTGGGCGTGCGTGGGCGTGAAGGTGATGGATGTGCACCTGTTGTGAGCTCTAAAGACGATAGTGGGCGCGGAAAGGGTAGGGGGCAAGGGCGTGAAAAATTGCGCATAGGCGTAGAAATTGAGTGGAATTTACGGGGGTGCCTGCTTGGCCTTGGCGAAGAGGGGGTAAGAGAGAGAGAGAGAGAGAGAGAGAGAGAGAGAGAGAGAGAGAGAGAGAGAGAGAGAGAGAAGAGAGAGAGAGAAGAGAGAGAGAGAGAGAGAGAGAGAGAGATGGAGGGGGAGAAAGAGAGAGAGAGAGAGTGAGAGAAGATAGATAGATGAGTAGATAAGCAGATAGAAATACTGATAGGTAGAAAGATAAACAGAAAGATTGAAAGACGTGTATATACTCTGTATATATATATATATATATATATATATATATATATATATATATATTATATATTATATATATATATATATATATTATATACATACATACGCCAGTGAACTGCAAGTAGGATAAGAAG
>NW_020870238.1:22500-27500 GCF_003789085.1 Penaeus vannamei | reverse complement strand
GGGAGGCGGTTTCGACATGGGTCCTTCCTTATTTGGCGGTGCCCCTTGAGCGCTTGGGAGGCTGTGGGGCGTGGGAGGGGGAGAGGAGGAAGGAAGGAGGGAGGAGGACGGAGGAGGAGGGGAGAGGAGGAGAGGAGGTGTGTGGGGATTAGGGGTGGAGGGATGAGGAGGAGGAAGAGGAGGGAGGAGAAGGAAGGAGGTGAAGTTAGGGGTGGAAGGAAGGGGAGAGGGGAGTTAGGGGTGGAGGAAGGGGAGGAGAGGCGAGGAGGGAGAAGAAGGAAGAGGAGGGAGGAGAAGGAAGGAGGTGTGAATTTAGGGGTGAGAAGGAGGAGAATAGGAGGGGGAGTTGGAGTAGAGAGGAGAGGAGGAGGAAGGAGGAGAGAGGGATTAGGGGCGGAGGGAGAAGGAGGAAGAGGAGGGAAGGAGGTAGTGAGTTAGGGGTGGATGGAGAGGAGGAGGAGGAGGAGGGAGGACGAGAAGAGGGGGAGGGGAGTTAGGGGCGGGGAGAAGGAGGAAGAGAGGGAGGAGAGGAAGGAGGTGGTGAAGTTAGAGGTGGAGGTGGTGAGGGAGGAGGGAAGGAGGGGGGGGGGGGGAGGGAGGAGGAGGAAGAGGAGAGAGGAGGAAGGAGAAGGGGAGTTAGGGGTGGAGGGCGGAGAAGGAAGATGAGAGGGGAGTTTGGGTGGAGGAGGAGGAGGGGAGGAAAAAAAGGAATTAGAATCAAAATATATAAAAGGAGAAGGAGAGAGACGAATGAGGAGGAAGAGACGGGGAGGAGGAAAAAGAGGAAGGAGAAGGAAAGGGGGGGAAGAGGAGGAGGAGGAGGAAGAGGAAAAGAAGGAGGAAGGAGGAGTTGTTAGGGGGAGGAGGAGAAGGAGAGGAAGAGGACGGGTAGGAGTTAGGGAACGCGGAGAGGAAGAGGTAGAGGAAGAAAGAAAGAGGAGGACGGAGGAAGAAGAATAAGAAGCATAATAATAGAAGAGGAAGAGAGAGAAATAAAATAAATAGAGAAGGAGGAAGAGGGAGAATAATCAAAATAGGATGGAAGGAGAAGAAAGGAAAGTTATGAAGGCGGAAGGAGAGGAAAGAATCAGAATAGAGAGAAAATGAGGAGGGAGAAAAATAGTCAAGAGTAGGAAGTCAGTGAGGAAAATAGGATTAAAATGGACCAAGAGAAGGAAGAAGAAAATTAAAATAGATAGAGTAGGAAAAAGAGAGAGAAAAAAAACATAAAAATAGGCAAAAGAAGGAAGAAGATAGAATAAGAACTAAAGAAGAACAACGAATATAGAAAGGGATGAAGATGGAAAAAAAATGAAAGCGGATGGAGAGAGAAAGAAGACGAGGAAGAACCAAGATAAATAGGGAGAATGAGGAGGGAAATAAAAAATTTAGAAAAGGAGAAGAAAAAAAAAGGTAAGAAGTAAGAAACAGAAATTAAAATAAATAAAAAAGGGGAAGACTAGAATTTTGATAAAAACCCGGAAAAGAAGGAGGAAGATTAAATAAGCAGATTAGGAGGAGAGGAAAGAGGAGGGGAGGAGGACGGTAAAGAATGATTGAAAAAGAAGATTGATTGAAAGGAACGACGAGGCGAAGGGGAGGGGGAAATACATGAGAGTAAAAAAAATTACCCAAAAAGAGGAGGAAAGATTAACGGAGAGGAGAAGAAAGGAGACGAAAAAGGGGAGAATGCGGACGAGGCATGGAAGGAAGGACGGAATATTAAAGAATTAGAACAAAGATTTGAACGAAGCAAAAATCACAATTTCATCACCTCACAAGAAAGAGAAGAGAGAGAGAGAGAGAGAGAGAAGAGAGAGAGAGAGAGAGAGAGAGAGAGAGAGAGAAGAGAGAGATGAAGAGAGAGAGAGAGAGACGAGAAGAGAGAGAAGAAGAGAAAGACATGAAAGAAGAAAGACAGAGAGACAGAGAGACACACAGACAGAGAGAGAGCGAAAGAGAGAAGAGAGAACCAGACAGAAAGACAGAAAGACAGAAGAGACAAGAACCACACAGACAGGAGAGACATAATTAGAAGACAGAGAAGAAGAGAAGACAGAGACAGAGAGACAGACAGAGAGACAGACAAGACAGAGATAAGAGTATAGAATAGAAAGAAAGAGTTAAAAAGAGAAATTACTATCTATCCCATCAAGTCGAAATAGACCCGCAACCAAGAAGAACAAGAGGGTAGATACCCAATGAAATACTTACACAAAATATATATACGAGAGACTATATATATATAGTAGAAGACAACAAAGATGCAACAGTCGCAAAACGCGAGATCAACAGAGCACTGACCAGCACCTACTTTACCCCCCCCTCTCTTCAATCACCGGTCTCGCCAGTCATCTTTTATTGTCTACTGTCTAACACTCTACATCTGTATATCATCTAATTTTGATACTTTGCCTGTTTTGAAGATTATGAGGTCGTTTAGGTACAACATGGTCTCTGTGCTCCCGATCTCTTCTCTCTCTCTCCTCTATCTCACCATCTCTCTTCTCTCACTCGACTCGTACTTTCATCATCTCTCTCTCTCTCTCTCATAGCTCGTGCGCACTATTGCTTCTCACTCTCCCTCCTTCTTCCACGCTCTCTCTCTCTCATCTCTCCCTCCACTCCCCACTTCCTCTCTCTTATTCCTAAGTTTCTCCTCTCTCTCCCTTTCTTCTCCCACTCCGCCCAACCCACTCACCTCTACTCGCCTCCTCTCCCTCCTCCCCCTTCCATCTTCGTACTATCCTCTATCTCCACACCCCGCACACCTCGCGCGTCCAATCGACACACACATATCACAGGCCACACCGAGCATAAGAAGTGACAGGACATTGCAAACAGCTCTCAACCAGGCCGTCTCATGCAAAAGCGACCTCGACCCCTTCGACGCACTCCGGTAGTCGATGAAGAGAGATCAGTGAATTTTTCGCGCCCTTATTGCAAGTTGCCTTAAAGACCCATTTCATTACCTCATGACCCAATCAACTCGTCAACGACGGGGCACCTCAACTGTGAGATATCGTTGAAGCTTTTGATGGGGAAATAGAGCTCTGAAGATTCGATTATTGGGAAAACGTGTACCGTATCTCCGACTTCTTTATTGAGGTGAAACACCACCCGCTGCATGTTCTACTAGCGACGAGCTAAGATTCCTGAGAGTGTGGATTAGCTCTTCCGTGTCTGTTTTGCAGAGGAAGAGAAGTGGTACTAGCGCCGAAAGAGAAGAGAAGGGGGGAGGAGAAGGAAGAGAAAAGAGTGATTGAAAGATAAAGAGGTGAAGAGAGGAGGAGAAAGAGAGAGTGGGAGGATGAGTTGATATCAGGAGATAAGTGCATGAGATTAAAGGAGGATGGTGCCAAAACAGTATAATTTTACGTGAAAATATAGATTTACATTATATGGTGACTTATCGTGTAGGAAGCTGAAGCTGAGCCGGTTATTGCTCTAGAGAGACTGGATGCGAGAGAGAAAGAAGAGGGAGTAAATATGGGAGGAGGTAGTTCAATAGAGAGAGAATCAGAGATGAGTTAGAGATGTAGAGGAGTATATTTCGAAGTAAGGAAAAATTGGATTATGAGTCCATGACTTTTAGAGGAATAGAAGGAGGACTAAGAGATTCTTTTCGAGAGGACTTTGAGTATGACCTGTACGACCAGATAGAAGAGAGAGCGCCAACGAAGTTTGCAATGATTCAAGAGAATAAACAGTTCTAAGATATTTCAGCGTATAGTTAGAGAATTCAAAAGATCCGGCATAGTTACGTGGTGATTTGATGAAAGTAGCGCAAAAAAAATAGAACGTATACAGAAAAATAGAAAGAAAGAAAGAAAGACGAGAAAGAAAATCCCAAGGATAGGTCAAGAACTTACCGATTAATACGTTCACCATGAAACCATAACCAGAATTGTCAATCGGGAGAGATCCCATTGACGACATACGTTTTAAGTAACAACTCAATTTCCATATTCTTCTTACAGGACCCTTCTCGGCTTGAAACTTCTAAGAGTGCCAAGTTTTTATGTCTAAATTACCCCAGCTGTGAAAGTGTTGAACAATACGAACTTAGCGCACAGCAATACAGAGACCTCATGATTCTATATTCATTAGTTACTGTTTTTAGGTTCTCTGTCAATCAATCTTGTTTGAAGCTTTACATCATGATCTGTGCAAATCACTGTAAATATTATATGTAGTTGTAGTGTAGCATTTAGGTCAGATATAGGACATTAAGATAGAGAGAGAGAGTAGCGATCTGAGATAGATAGATAGATAGAGTAGATGAAGAGAGAACTGAGATGAAGATTGACAGAGTATTTGTGAATTGAGAGACAGACATAGACAAACAGAAGAGTATGACATCTACAATATACAGAGAGAAGATAGTGAGAGAATGAGATCGAGAGAGGAACCAGAGGAGAGAAAGATAGAGAGACCCAGAGAGCACCCAGAAGAGACAGGACCTAGCCAGAACCAGACCAGAATGAGACAACCCCTTTAATGACAAATTACCGCCCAGATCCTAAGGAAATTCCCCAATAGATCTGTAATTTCCAATATCCTTGCTAGCCAATTTAGTACTGTTATTTTCCGTATTCAGATGCCCCACATGATAATCGTCATTTCTGAAGAACACCTGCTGTTTTATCCTGTCTATGTGCGTAATAATAAGTAGATATAGTCACGGTATTGATATATGAATAGATATAGATAAGAATTTATGAGAATATGAGTCATCTAGATTACGTAGTGGAGCCCGATGGGATGGTGGCAGGGATATTACCTGCGAGGTACGAGAAAGAGAGAGAGCGAGAGGAGAGGACCGAGACCTAAGAGAGGAATGATTTGCTTTGCAGCATAGAACATTTAATTGTCTTCCAGTACGGTGTTCTTATTGGAGTGCTGTAAAGCGGAGTGGTATGCAGACGTACGATAAGGAAAAGAAAGAAAAATGAGGGACCTCGCAGGAGAAAGGAAGAAAGAGAAAGGAGTAACACGAG
>NW_020870238.1:15000-17500 GCF_003789085.1 Penaeus vannamei | reverse complement strand
ATTCCCCTGAGCGTTTATCCTCTATATTTTTTTTTTCTTTTTTTTTTTCTCGCTATTAATTCTGGAATTTGTTGCTTCCAAGATTAGTTGCGTGTTTGTCTGTAGTTTTTTTTTTATTTTTATTCGTCCTCAATTTTTTTAAAATCTGTTGTCTGTCGTTCATCTACTTGTCTGTCTGTCTGTCTGTCTATTTGTCTAGTATCTTGTTGACTGTGTCCGTCTGGCCTAATGTTTATCTGGTATTTATTTCTGTATCTCCTTGTCTGTCCTGTCTGTCTGTCTGTCCCTCTTACTCTTCCTCATCGCTCTCTCGATCTCCTCGCTTCTCTGTCGCCTCTCCTCGCTCTCGTCGCTAATCTCTCTCTCTCTCTCTCTCTCTCTCTCTCTCTCTCTCTCTCTCTCTCTCTCTCTCTCTCTCTCATCTCATCTCTTCTCTCTCTCATCTTCTCTCTCTTCTTCCATCTCTTCGTCTTCTCATTTCTCTCGCTCCTCTCTCTCTCCTCTTCTCTATTCTCTCTCTCTCTCTCTCTCTCTCCTCTCTCTCTCTCCTCTCTCTCTCTCTTCATCTTCTCTCTCTCTCTCTCCCTGTATCTCTTATTAATTCTTTCTTTCTCTACCTTCTTTGTTTACTATTTTTTACTTCATATACTTGTTCTATCTGTTTACATTTTAATTACCTACTAACTATCCTACATATTCTTAACTATCTACCTTACCTTCCTACCTACCCACATTCTATCATAATATCTATCTTTATCTATCCTACAACATTTATTCATTCAATATATCCCACTCCTTGCCCCTTCTTACTCATTCAACTTTCGCTCCCTCTCTTTTCCCCTTTATCCGGCCCTCCTTTGTCTCTCCTCATTCTCCTTCTCCTCCTCGTCTTCCTTCTCACCCTCTTTCTTCTCGCTTCCCGTCTTCTCCCGTTCTGTTTATTCCTTTCCCTCTGTTTCTCTCTTCTCGCACTCCCCTCCTCTATAGCCCTCTTTTCCTTATACCTCTACTCCTCCTCCTCCTCTCCTTCCCTCTGTTTCACATCCCTGCCTCTCCCTCTTTCCCCTTCCCTCGTCTCCCACTGCTTCCTCTCTCCCCTTTGTTCCCCCCTCCTCCTCCTCACCCCTCACATCTTCTCCCCTCCTGTTCTGCCCGCCTCCTCCCTCCATCCCCCTCCCATCTTACTCTCCCTCTGTTCCCCCTTCTCTCCCTTCTGTTCCCTCCTACCTTTCTCTCCTTCTTTCCCTTCTTTCCTCCCCGTCTGTTCCCGCCCTCCTCCCCTCCCGTCCCTCTCCCCTTCTCTCCCGCTCTAATTCCTTCCTCCTCCTCTCCCTCGTTTCCCTCCTCTGACTCGTCCCTTCTGTCCCCTTCCTCCTCCCCCGCCCATCTCTCTCTCTCCCTGCCTCCCCTCCTCCTCCTCACTCCTCCCTCCTCTCTCCTCCCTAATTCCTTCTCCCCTTTTCCTCTCCTCCCCTATCCCTCCTCTCCCCTCTTCCCTCCTACCTCCTCTCCATGTGCTCCTCCTCCTTCCCTCCCCTATGTTCCCCCTCCTCCCCTCCCCTCTCTCTCCCCCTCTGTTCCCTCCTCCTCCCACTCCCCCTCATCTCCTCTCTTTCTCTCACCTCCTCCCCCTCCCCCTATGCTTCCCCCCTCCTCTCCCCTCTTTACCCTCCTCATCTCCTCTGTCCCCTTTTCTCCCTCGCTCCCTCTCCTCCCCCCTCCCCCTCCCCTCCTCTCTCCCTCTGGTCCCTCCTTCTCCTGTCCCATTCCCCTCTTCTCCTCTCCCTCTCTGCTCTCTCCTCCTCATCATCTCTTTTATTTCCCCCTCCTCACCCCTCCCCTCCTTCTTCCCACTCTAATCTACCTCCTCCTCCTCCCCCTCCCTCCTCTCCCCTCCTCTCCCCTCTTTCCTCCTTCCCCTCCTCTTCCCTCTTACCCCCCCCCCCCCTCCCTCTCTTCCCTCAATTCTTTCCACCCCTCTTCTCCCCTTCCCTTCCTTCCCCTCCCCTCCTCTCCTACTGCTCCCCCCTCCCTCTCCCTCTGCTCCCCCCTCCAACCCTCCCTCCTACTCCCCTCTGTTTCCTTCTCCTCTTCCCCCTCCCCTCCTCTCCCCGCTCATTACCCCTCCCCTCCTCTCTCCCTCTGCTCCCTCCTCCTCCCTCTCCCCTATGTTCCCCTCTCCTCCCCTCCCCTCCTTCTCCCCTCTGTCCCCTCCCCTCCTCCCCTCTGTCCCTTCCACCCTTCAAAGGACCAGTTCAAACGAATCAGCCTTTTCTCTCGTTTTCCCAAAAAACGATTAATTCCTGATAAATGACTGTGAAATACAATGCTATTAACGCCCTCTGTGTGCTGATTAATCATGGAGGTGTAATTTCAACATTCTTCTTCTTATTATTTCTTTTCTATTTTATTCATTAATCATTATTAACATATTTCCGGTTGCCCACAATCTTGTTTTTTGGAGGTAAATTAAGTCCTGCCTCACTGGAACTTCTTGGAA
>NW_020870238.1:5000-10000 GCF_003789085.1 Penaeus vannamei | reverse complement strand
ATCGTATGTTGACAGTCACGTTAGTATGAATGTTTTTTTCCCTTATACATATTGATTTCTTCTTAATGAATTTTTAAAGAAATAATATGCAAAAAGTGATAAGCAAACCCAAAAATATTATGGATGATTATCAAAACAGAATTACTAAAACCAATAATAACAAGAAATACATCGGAAATCTGATGGTAAAGATTGGGAAGAAAGACAGAAGAAGGAAAAGAAAATAGATGAAGGAAGATCGAAGAAAGAAAGAAAGAAAGAATGACAATAAGAAAGACAAAAAGACAGAGAAAGAAAAAGAAAGAAAGAAAGAAAGAAAGAAGAAAAGGAGAGGAAGAAAAAGAAATGAAGAAAAAGAAAGAAAGAAGGATATGAAAATAATAAAAAGATAAAGCAAGACAGAGAGAAGAAAAGAAGAAAGGAAAAAAAGAAGAAGAAAGAGAAGAAAAAAAGAGAGAGAGAAGAGAAAGAAAAAAAAAAAAGGAGGAAGAGGTTCTAAAGAATCATCAAGTCATCAGTTATTGTTGATCTTTCTTATATCAAAAGGTCAGTCTTCAGAAGCTAATATCTCTGGTTTATAATATTAATTACTACTCTATAATTTCAGTTGTAGATTGGATTACGTCTGGTTGAGTTTGATTTTCTCCCCCCCCCCTTCAGTCTCATTTTTATTTATTTTTTTTTGCCTTCTTTATCTCTTCATTTCATCATTCATGTTTTTTTTTTCAAGTATAAATCTTTCTTTATTTATTTCTCCATCTCTCCTTTTTATTTTTATTTTTCTTATACATATTTTTGGCTTATGTTTCTTCTCTTTTCTTCACACTTCTTTTTCTTTTCTTTTATAATTGTTTTCTTAATCTTCTCTTCTCTTTCTCCATCTCCCTCCTTTGAAACACAAATGCCCACACACATTGTTTTTCTGTCCTTCATTTTCTTCTACTTAAATCTTTTCCTTTCCAGCCTTCTCATATCCTTTTCGCATTATCCGTTTTTTTATTCCTTTCTTCTTACTCTTTTTACACCTGAATCCTTTCCTCTTCTTCGTCTTTATTGGCTTCCTCTTCCCCTTTCTTCATTATCTCCTTCTCATTGTTCTTCTCTGTTTTCGACTCGTCTTTCTTCACGTCTCTCTCCACCTCCTTCGTTCTCTGTCGCCTTTATTCTATTTTCGTCTCCATCTCCTCCTCCTTCCTTCCTTCTTTATTTCCTTCCCTTCTTCTGTTTTCACCTCCCTCTTTTCTTTCCTCGCCTCCCTCTCCATCTTCTGCTTTATATCCCTCCTTTTTTGTTTTCTCCCTTCTTTCTCTTCCTCTTTCCTCGCCACCTTCTCCACCTCCTTCTCTACCTCTATTTTCACCTCCTTCTATTCCTCTTCCTCGCACCTTCCCACCTCCATCTTTTATCCATTTTCACCTCTTCCTCCTCTCTCCTCGCCACCTTCTCCACCTCCTTCTTTATCTCTATCTTCACCTCCTCCTCCTACTCCTCTTTTCTCGCCACCTTCTCCACCTCCTTCTTTTCTCCATTTTCACCTCCTATTCCTCTTTCATTGCCACCTCCTCCACCTCCTTCTATATCTCTATTTTAACCTCCTCCTCTTCCTCCTCTCTCCTCACCACCTTCTCCACCTCCTTCCTTATCTCCATTTTCACCTTCTTCTATTCCTCTCTCCTCGCCACCTTCTGCACCTCCTTCTTTATCTCTATCTTCACCTCCTCCTCCTACTCCTCTTTCTAGCCACACTTCTCCATTTCCTCTCTATCCCTATTTTCCTCTCCTTCCTCCTCCTTTTCCCTCGCACCCTTCTCCACCTCCTTCTCTTCCTCCTCTCTCCTCGCCTCCTTCCCCTCTCCCACCCCCACCTCGCACCCCTCCCCTCCTTCCTCTCCCTCCTCAAGACGCAGCATCCTCGCCGCCCCCAGAACCCCCCCCCCCTCAAGACGCCTTCAAAAGATCCCTAAGAACTACACAAATCACAGGCCAGCACCCTCGCGCCACAAGACTTCCATAAGCAACAACAGGACGTCTTGTAACCTCGAAGGACAAATGACGTGCCCTTGTTTATGTACTCCTCTTGTACTATTTTTTGTGCTCCTTTTGTACTCTTTCTTGTGCTCCTTTTGTACTCTTTCTTGTGTTCTTTTTGTACTCTTTCTTGAACTATTTTTTGTGTTCCTTTTGTACTCTTTTTTGTGCTCCTTTTGTACTCTTTTTTTGTGCTCCTTTTGTACTTTTTTGTGCTCCCTTTGTACTATTTTTGTGCTCATTTTGTACTCTTTCTTGTGCTCCTTTTGCACTATTTTTTGTGTTCCTTTTGTACTCGTTTTTTGTCTGTTCCTTTTGTACTCTTTTTGTGTTCCTTTTGTACTCTTTATTGTGTTCCTTTTTTTTTTGTCCTTTTGTACTCTTTTTTGTGCTCCTTTTTTACTCTTTTGTGCTCCTTTTGTACTCTTTATTGTGTTTTTTGTACTTTTTTTGTGCTCCTTTTTACTCTTTTTTTCTCATTTTGTACTCTTTTTGTGCTCATTTTGTACTCTCTTTTTTGTGCTCCTTTTGTACTCTTTTTTGTGCTCCTTTTGTACTTTTTTGTGCTCATTTTGTACTCTTTTTTGTGCTCATTTTGTACTCTTTATTGTGCTCTTTTTTGCTCTTTTTTGTGCTTTTTGTACTATTTTTGTGCTCATTTTGTACTCTTTTTTTACTCTTTTTTGTGCTCCTTTTGTACTTTTTTGTGCTCATTTTGTACTCTTTTTGTGCTCATTTTGTACTCTCTTTTTGTGCTCCTTTTGTGCTCTTTTTGTGCTCCTTTTGTACTCTTGTGCTCCTTTTGTGCTCTTTTGTGCTCCTTTTGTACTCTTTTTGTGCTCCTTTTGTGTTCTTTTGTGCTCTTTTGTGCTCCTTTTGTACTCTTTTTGTGCTCCTTTTGTACTCTCTTTTTGTGCTCCTTTTGTGCTCTTTTTGTGCTCCTTTTGTGCTCTTTTTGTGCTCCTTTTGTACTCTTTTCGTGCTCATTTTGTACTCTCTTTTTGTGCTCCTTTTGTACTCCCCAAGAAGCAGGCGAGGTTGTAGTACATTCGTCAAGGAGGATGACCTTGTCCATCACCGCTGAAATCGAGAAGCGTAACTCCAGCTGTCACTCGCGTCTCTCGCCTTCATCTTCTCTTATTTATGAAGTTATTTGAAGAAAAAATAGTGATAAAATAAAGTGGAAGACCGAGAAAATAGAAAAAGAAGATAGAAGTGGTTTAAATGCAAAGCAGAACATCTCCAGCTCTGAATTATTTTCAATGTTGTTTATACACAATCAGAAAGAAGTTTGTGATAGAATAATGTACACGTTTGTATTCTATCAGCTGATGATATCGGCGTCTATGCATCTGTCAATGTTTTGATTTGGCGAGGCCACCCCGACTGTTTGTTTATGCATCACACCATCTTACTATCGCTCAGTGGTCTATTTGTCTGTCTGTCTACGTATCTCCGATCTCATCTCGAGGTGTGTTGTTATATGTGTGCATGTGTAAATGGGGGGGTACTTCTCACTCGGTCTGTCCGCCCTTCTTTCTCACTATTGCTCTCTCATTCTCTTCTCGCTCTTCCTTTATCTATCTCTCGGTTTCTCTGTCTCTCTCCCTCTATATATATTTGTTTCTCTCTCTCTCTGTATCTGAATGTCTGTCTCTGTCTCTGCTTCGCTCCCTGTCTGTCTGTTCGTTTTTCCGTACGTCCGGCTTTCTGTCTGTCTCTCACTCTCTCTCTCCTGTTCTCATTCACCTTCTCCCCTCTCCCCTCATACCCTCTTCATCTCACTCTCTCTTCCTCTTAACCCACAACCCTACCTCCCTCTACATCATTGCCTCTCTCACTGCATATACATGAAGAGCAAATCAACTTGCATCTTGATCACGAAATGGACCCAATCGTTCGAAATCTTGCAATCTCTCCTCAAGCCTTCGGTTCCATCTTGCATCGGTGGTGATCCCCTTATATCAAGAGCAAGCCACGAGTCATGAATACGGCGATCGTAAACAAGCCGAATGCGTTTGTGTTGGTCTTTATTGACATCATAACAAGTGTTTGGGGAGGGATTGCTTCGTCTGAGGGGGGGAGAGGGAGAGAGGGAGGGAGGGAGAAGGACAGAGGGTGGGGGGGAGGGGGAGAAGGACAGAGGGTGGGAAGGAGGGAGAGGAATGGATATAGATGGATAACAGACAAATGAAAGCAAAAGAAAAGAGGTAGATGGATAGATGAAGAGAGAGAGAGAGAGAGACAGAGAGAGAGAGAGAGTTTAGAGAACTCCAGGACTGAAAGACTTACACACACTCACCTTACGGAACTCCAGACTAGTTTAAGATGTTCCTAAATCACGTCTAAAACATGTTCAACCGCAAAAAAGCGACCTGGACACCGCACTATCAAAAACGTTTTCAATTTCGGATTCCATATGTTCAGCGGCAGGGTGTCCCGTCTCGGTCGTGGTTCGAATACCTCTCTGACTTCACATTTCCCCTCTTAATAAAGAAAAAAAAGAAAAGAAAAAAAAAAACGATAAAGAATGATAGTTTATGCGCTATCTTTTTCTCGATTTCTTATCTCCTGAAGATATGTAAGTGTTTGTCTGTCGGTCTCTCTCTCTCTCTAGTTTTTTCTGGTTCTATATCTATTTTTATGGAGCGTTTCCCTTTCGATTTTCATTTACTTTCTATGCATTTTGTGTCTGTATGTCTTTCTCTCTCCATATCTGTCTATTCATATATCTGTCTGTCTGTCTATCTATCTACCTGTATATACATGTCTATCTGTTTGTCTGTTTATGTGTCTTTCTATCTGTTTGTCTGTTTGTGTGTCGTTCAATCTATCTACTTGTCAGTCTCTTTCTCTCTCTCTCTCTCTCTCTCTCTCTCTCTCTCTCTCTCTCTCTCTCTCTCTCTCTCTCTCTCTCTCTCTCTCTCTCTCTCTCCATATCCATCTATCCACCTATCTATTTCTCTCTCCCT
>NW_020870237.1:263258-273258 GCF_003789085.1 Penaeus vannamei | reverse complement strand
GAACATCGGATGGAACGTGTGATGTGAACTTTTGGTATCAAGAAGGGTTTCTCATGTGTGCAGCAGGTTCTATTAAGCAGGTACATATGATCATTGATACAGTTTGGAATATGCCGTTTGTAAACAGCGTTATAGTCCTGTTGTTATTCTCTCTCTCTCTCTCTCTCTCTCTCTCTCTCTCTCTCTCTCTCTCTTTCTCTCTCTCTCGTCTCTCTCTCTCTCTCTCTCTCTCTTCTCTCTCTCTCTCTTCTCTCTCTCTCTCTCTCTCTCTTATGCTCCCCCCTCTCTCTTTCTCTGTTTTTTTCTCTCTCTCATTCTCCTACTCTCCCTCTATTTCAACCTCCCACCCTCTCTTCTCTCTCTCTCTTTTTCCTCTTATTCTTCCTCCCTCTCCCCTCTTTCTCCTATTTCTCCCTCTCTTTCACCCCCTCTTCTCTTATTTCACCCCCTTCTTTTCTTTCTCCTACCTTCCCTCCCTTATCCCCTCTCTTTCTCTTTCTCTCTCTTTCTCCTATTCTCCCTCTCTTTCAACCTCCTCTCTCTCTTATTCTCTCCTCTGTCCTCTTCTTTCCCCTTTTCTCCCTCTCTTTCACCCTCCTCTCTCTCTCTTACCCCCCCACCCCCTCCAATGAACCTGCACCCCACTGGTCACGCTGCAGGAGATTTTGCAAGGAGGAGGAAGTGCAATTATGACAAAGAGAAAAAAGTTGATAAAAGGAAGAAGCAAAGGAATAGAGGAAAGATGAGTTAGGGCGAAGAGAAGAGGAAGAGAGAATAAAAAGAGGGAAATGAGATATAGATGAATCAAGGATAATAATAAAGATGATGAAAAAAATAGAATAAAAGCAATTGAGAAAAAAATAGAAAGAGGGAAGAGGAGAGAAAGAAAGAAATGCCAGAAGAGGAAGAAGATAAGAAAATGAATCGTAGCTTCTAGTGAGGGCGTAGCCTACCTAACCCCCCCCCCCACACCTACCCTTCCCCCTTCCCCCTCCTACCTCCTCTCCCCATTCCCTATCCCATCTAACCCACCTCCACCCTCCACTCTCCTCCTCCAACCCCACTCCCCCATTATCCTCCTTCTCCCCAACCCCATCCCTACCTCCTCTCCTTACCTATTCCCCTCTGTGCCCTCCTCTATCCCAACCCCATCCCTCCCTCTCCCTCCCCAACCCCATTTCCCTCTCCCCTCCCTTCAACACCACTTCCCCGTCGCCCCCTACCCCCACCATCCCTCCTCCCCATCCACAACCCCCCATCTCCCTCTCCCCCTCCTCCAAACACCACCTCTCCATCCCTCCTCCTCCCCAACCCCATCTCCCTCTCCCCCCTCCTCCAACACCACCACCCTCCGTCAGCCCCCCTCCTCCCTCCCCACCCCATTCCTCCCCAGCCACACACGCTCTCCTCTCCCCCTCCTCCAACCTCCCCGTCACCCCTCCCCTCCCACCCCATTCCTCCCCAGCACACACGCTCTCCCTCCCCCTTCTCCAACCTCCCCGTCACCCCCCTCCCTCCCCCACCCTTCCTCCCCAGCACACACGCTCTCCACCGGATGTCCTTGCTTCGGGAGACGCATTTACCTCAGCATCACCTGGCCGGAGCGAATCTTACCTGCAGCATCCCTCGAGAAATACAGCATTCTTGAGACGCTGCGACCTCAAGACAGGTACCGTCGCCGCTCGGGTTGAGGCCTCGGGCGTCGGTTGGCCTTACTTGGACTTCAACTTCTTTTTTTTTTTTTGTATTGTATATACATGCATTTACCTCGTTGACCGGAAGTGAGGGATCGTGCAGCCGTGGTGAGTCGTGTTTCAAGTTTTTTTTTTTTGGGTGGGTGGGGTGATGGTGGGGTTGGGGTAAGGGGAAGGATGTAGTTAATATGATACTAATGATGATGAGTATGTGAGAGATAGAAAATAAAGATGATTACCAAATAATATAAGATAGCAGTTTATTACAATTACTATAGTTATCCCTGTAATAAATCTAATCATTATTACGAATGAGAATAAACCAAAAAATCAAACAAACAAATTAAAGAATGATAAGAAACAAAGGGATGATAAAACCACCCGTGATATTAGTCATCGAACAATGAAAATAACGAAGACTCTAATTGCATGTGGACAGCAACTCGCTCTTGCAATGTTGAAATAAAAAGGTGTTGACGATGACAATAATTTTGGGTTTGGCTTTTCCTTTGTCTTCGGGATTTTCTCTTTATGTTTCTTTTTTATCATTTTTCTTTTTTTCTTCTTCTTCGATGTGTTTATAATGTTTGTAATTCAGTTCAGTGTTTATTTGTTGATTCTCGTTTGTCGATTTTTATTGTCGATTTTTTTATGCCGTTTTTTTATCAGTTCGTTTAGTGGAGTGAATGTTCGTGTCCTTGTTTTTACGTGTTCGTTTGTTCTTTCGCTTTTCCTTTGTTTTTGTATCCTTTTTCTGAAATGATTTGACAGTTTTTTTGTTCTGTTTTGATCCGACATTTTTTTTTGGAGAGGAAGGGGGGGGGGAGGGGGTGCTGAATAGGTTTTTACTTCGACGTATTATAAAATTAGCCCCCCCCCCTCTCCTCTGGGAAGGGGGGGGGGGGAGATTGTGCATGTGTTTTGCCTATATAAAAAAAAATCTTTATATGGCAGTCAGAATGAGAGAATTGCCATCTCAAAATTAAACTGAATTTTCTATTTTCACTTATTCGTGATATCGGCTTAAATTAAACAAAAAAAGTATTAAAATGCAGTAATATGATATTTTTTTCTTTTTATCGAGCGGATGATAGAAAAATAAACAAAGGAGAGACAAAGAAAAAGAAAAAAAATCGAAAGTCAAACGAAACGTGAGAACCAGTAGCAGCCTCGAAAACAGAAAACGGGAAGAGACAAACAGACACAAACACCCGAGATAAGGGCGAGTAAAAGGGCACAATGAGAAGAGAAAACAAATAGACGGTGACGAGTAGGGCCTGATACCATCGAATCAGGGTCACCGCGAAGCCATGACCCCGTATGATACCAGGGCCTGATACCTGCCCTGATACCGGAGCTGCGGCCATTGTCTCCGGGTTGTAATGTGGCGGCGGACATGTCGAGCGCCGTAATGGATGTGGCCGCTGCGACACCTGGAAATAGCGTCCGTGGGCCTACGACCGCCTCTCGCTCTCGCTTGCTTGGCTCTCCTTATGTTCGGTTTAGTTTCTGTTTACTGTTGTTTCTCTTTCTTTCTTTCTTTCTTTCTTTTCTCTCTCTCTCCTTCTTTCTCGATTTTTCTTTTCTCTCTGTCTCTGTCTCTCTCTTTGTCTGTCTGTCTCTGTCTCGCTCTCTCTCTCTCTCTCTATCTCTTTGACTGTCTGTCTCTGTCTCACACGCTCTCTCTCTCCTTCTCGCTCTCTCTCTCTCTCTCTCTCTCTCTCTCTCTCTCTCTCTCTCTCTCTCTCAATCTCTCTCTCTCTCTCTCTCTCTCTCTTCTCTCTCTCTCTCTTCTCTCTCTCTCTCTTCTTCTCTCTCTCTCTATCTCTCTCTCTCTCTCTCTCTATCTCTCCTCTCTCTCTCTTTTCTCTTTTTCTCTTTCTCTTTTCTCTTTCTCCTCTCTCCTCCTCTCGGTCTCTCTCCTCTCTCTCTCTCTCTCTCTTCTCTCTCTCTCTCTCTCTCTTCTCTCTCTCTCTATATATATATATATATATATAATATATATATATATATATATATATATATATATACATAATAATATAACATATACACACATATATTCATATCTATCTTTCTATAGATCTATCTGTCTTTCTGTATGTATGCATGTATGTATGAATGAATGTATGTATGTATCTCTCTTCTCCCCTCCCTACCTCTCTGTCTCTCTGTCTGCCTGTCTTTCTCTCTCTCTCTCTCTCTTTCTCTCTCTCAAGTATTATTAAAAGAAATGCTCTTCGAATATATTTAGTACCTGGCCCGGACAGGCCCACTGAATATCATAGATTCTCTTTACGAAAGATGGCGCAATAAAACCTACTAACATAAAACCCTTTTAACTACAATACTCTGAACGTTTAAGGGGAACATTTAGAAAACCGATATTCGAAAGTTAAAGATAGTTTGTTCGTGAATCATAACCATTGTAGTTTTAATAATCGGAAAGTTAAAACATAGATTGATAAATGTGTAAAACTCTCCTAAGTCACATCGCGGCCTGTTGGTCTAGGGGTATGATTCTCGCTTCGGGTGCGAGAGGTCCCGGGTTCAATTCCCGGACAGGCCCGATTTAAGACTTTACCGGTAGATTAAAGTAGAATAAATATTACTCCCATTGGAGAGCACGAGCAAGCGGCCGCGTTGGTCTAGGGTATGATTCCTGCTTTGGGTGCAGGAGGTCCGGGTTCCAAATCCCGGACGGGCCCTCGCTTTGCTTTTAACCGACAGCATACGTCATGGAATTCGAAATAGTACAGTTGCAAATCGATTGTCTCTCGCTCTTTTTCTCTCACTCTCTTTCACTCCCCTCTACTTCCCTCTAACTCTCGCTCTCTCTCTATATATCTAACTCCTCTCTCCCTCTGTCCCTCTCCTCCCTGCTTTATATAACATATTTAATAATATGCATATATAATATATATATACTAATATATAGTATATATTTATTTTACTATTGTATATATATAATATTAGTCATGTATATGTATAATATATGGTAGTAATGTACTAAATAATATATCTAATATATATATTATTAGTACCCTTATATATTATATATTTGTGTGTGTGTTGTGTGTGTGTGTGTGTGTGTTGGTGTGGTGGTGCGTTGTGTGTGTGTGCGTGTGTGTGTGTGTGTTGTGTGTGTGTGGTGTGTGTGTGTGGTGTGTGTGTGTGTGTGTGTGGGTGTGTGTGTGTGCGCTTGTATTTGTATATATATGTATGTATAACGTGTATTTATATGTATACACATATATGGCACACGTACCTCCACCACCACACACACACGTAATGTATATATATATTTATGTATGTGTGTGTGTATGTGTGTGTGTGTGTGGTGTGTGTGATGCCTGTACACTAATCATATATTATATATATTACAAAATAAGAGAGGTAAGCTATTCACGGTAATCCTCACATCAATTTATTACACTTTACAGCATTATGACCAACTACTCAGGAAATACTATTATAAATGAAAAATAAATAATTTAAATAATTATTAATATTATAATAAGTAAAGAGAGATACGCTATCTACTCACATAACGATTTCTAAGTGGGTATTTATATAGTATAGTATGTAGTGTATAGTATATATATAGTATATAGTATATATTATATACTATATACCTCACTACATATCATATATTATACTCATCTATATGTATGCTATGTATACTGTTGTATACACATATATATAGCCCACATGTATAGTGGTGTTTGTGTGTGTGGTCTTTTTTTGTTATATGAAAAAATATATATATGCACATATACCTATATACTCTATATATAGTATATCATATATACTATATATATTATATATACTATTATATATATTATTCCAATATACAAAACAGACTCACACACACAACACTATACGATGTATACATGTGTGTATCCACACAATTCTGATATATATAGTATATATATATATATATATATATATATATATATATTATAGATATATACCATACACACACACACACACACACACACACACACACACACACACACACACACCACACACACACATATTATAATATATATTATATATATATATATATATATATATATATATATATATGTGTGTGTGGTGTGTGTGTGGTGTGTGTGTGTGTGTGTGTGTGTGGTGTGTGTGGTGTATGTGTGTGTGTGTGTGTGTGTGTGTGTAATGTGTGTGTGTGTGTGTGTGTGTGTGTGTGTATGTGTGTATGTATGTATATATGTATACACACGCACACACACATATATTGATATGTGTGTGTGTGTCTATACACGTTTTTCTTGTCTCCTTTTCTACCCTTTCCTACCGTGCTCCCCCCCCCTCCTCCCCCCGGGAGTATCGCACGGCGAGGATGCCCCGCGCGCGCAGGTCCCCAGGTGGAAACGCAGGTAACAGCTTCTTCACCTGAGAACAAAAGACGATCTCGAGCGCACAATGGCCTCCGATCCCGCATAAAATCCGAGACAAAGACACTGAATCTCGGACCGTTTAAGACCTCGGTGTAATTAAGTGTCTATGTACACTTACACCTTTCGGAGGGTACAAAGGTGCGGGGAGGAGGAAGAGGAGGGAGTGTGGGAGAGAGGGGGGGGGGTTAGATACAATGCATTATTTGGTGTTCGTTCACTCATCGCCTCCTTCCTTATCTCTCTCTCTTCTAATTTTTTTTTCACGTCATCCTCTCTCTCTTCTAAGTTCTTTCTCACCATTCTCTCTTTCTTCTAAGTTCTTTCTCGCCATCTTTCTCTCTCTCTTCTAAGTTCTTTCTCGCCATCTTTCTCACTCTCTCTCTTCTAAGTTCTTTCTCGCCATCTCTCTCTCTCTCCCACGCCTCCTCCTCCCTCGAACTGCTATCGTATAACGAGGTCTTCATAGTTCCAGTTCGAGCATTGTCGCGCGCATGTTTACACTCCTTGGAATCGAGCGCCTAATTACAGGTCATATAACCCACCAATCACGCCACACGCTGGGAGTATTGACAGCCAATCACCATAAAGAACGTGGGCTGCCTTCAAGGACGGCGCTCCAATCACAAGCGAGATCTTTACCAAGGGAATCCGGACAGTCCAAGCGGGAGGTGGTAATGAGAACGGACTTCCACGGCCCTTGTAAGGCGTTCGTGTAAAGATCGTCCCTTAATCCGGATTCTGTGTTCGTTCGTATAAGTCGACTTCGCAGGTGATGGCGTCTGATAATTACAGGTGGATACGTATGTGGATGGGGAAGGAGGGGGGGGGGGGTGAGAGGGTGGGAAAGGTGTTCTGTTAACGTAGAAGTGCGTAGTGCAATATGAAAGAGGCAAAGGGAGAATGAATAAAAAAGGACATAGGCAAGAAACAGTAACATTGCTAGGACGATGTTAAAATTGAAAAATGGAAATAATTAGTTTACAAAATAAACAGTCAACAAATACAGAATGAAGAAGGAAAAAAAACGAAAAATAAAGATAAATGGAATTAGTTTTTCTCAAGGACGTGCTTCATCGAACAAAGAAAAATACAAGAACACGAACGCTCGCAAACACACACACACACACACAACAAAACACACACACCAATTCAGAAGCAAACACAAGCACACGCAACTTATAAATATACCGTACACATGTGTCTATATAAATGCTTACATGCTTACACACCATTACTCTGATTCTTTGTCTTTATCAGAACCTTAACATTCTATCAATACTAGTCTATCAGTGGATGTAACTGCTTATCTGCTTCCTATCCTGCTTGTACTGATAGTGGAAAGAAGAGGAATAGAGGAGAGAAAGATAAAGAAGGGGAAAAGATAGGAGGGGAAAAGGCATTGTTCTAACACCTGATATGCAAAAGCACTGCAGGGAAGAGGTTTTGTTTCAGTCACATACGCGCCTTTGTTGGGGGCATTTTCACACTTTCTCTCTCTCCCTTTCTTTTCTATTATTCTGTCTATCTATTCTCACTCTCTCTCTCTCTCTTTATCTATCTACCTATTCTCTCTCTCTCTCTCTCATCCTCTCTCTCTCTCTCTTTCTTTCTATCTATCTATCTCTATCTGTCTATTCTTTCCTCCTCCTTCTCTCTATCTATCTATTCTATTCTCTCCTCCTCCCCCCTTCTCCATCTCTCTCTCTCTTCTATCTATCTTCTCGTTATTCTTTCCCTCTCCCCCCTTATTCTCTCTCTCTCTATCTAATATCTATTATAAGATCTATACTCTCTCTCTCTCTCTCTCTTCTCTCTCTCTCCTCTCGTCAATCTAATATTCTAAGATAGAGTACTATATTAACACTACAACTTTTCTCTTTCTCGATGGAGCTTACATGCACTCATACACAGAAACACACACACACACACCAATATACATATACGTATAATTTTATACATATATATATATATATATATATATATATATATAATATATATATAATTATATATATATATATATATATATATATATATAATATATATATATACATATAATATATATATATATATATATATTATATATATTATAATATATATAATATAATATATATACATATATATATATATATATATATATATATATATATATATATATATTATATTGTTGTGTGTGTGTGTGTGTGTGTGTGTGTGTATGTGCATGGTGCGTGGGTGTGAACATATGCATACACCTAACACACACGCACACACACCCACTCCCTACCGACCGTTATCCAACCAGAGAGACGCGCAGACAGACCCGACCCTCAGTGCCCCGCTGGAGGCTTCCGTCGCCGCACCGGAAGTGACGCCTCGCTCCCGCCGCCCGCCTCTCCGCCCAGCGAGGTCGCCATTTTTTCTTCGCTGCAAAAGTGAAGGACAAAATCGCGTCGGGTTTTGAAACGAGTTGTTTTCGCGGCTCAAATGGCGGTGTGAGGACGTTTGGTTGTTTGTAGGGAGGGAAGAGAGGAGAGGTGATAGATAGAAAGAGATATATGGTCAATAGATAAATAGTTAGATAGATAGATAGATAGAGAGAGAGAGAGACAGACAGATACGAGATAGAGAGAGAGAGAGAGAGGGAGGAGACAGACAGGAGAGAGAGAGAGAGAGAGAGAGAGAGAGAGAGAGAGAGAGAGAGAGAGAGAGAGAGAGAGAGAGAGAGAGAGAGAGAGAGAGAGAGAGAGAGAGAGAGAGAGAGAGAGAGAGAGAGAGAGAGAGAGAGAGAGAGAGAGAGAGAGAGAGAGAGAGGAGAGGGAAGAGGGAAGAGAGGAGAGGAGAGAAAAGAATAAGCGCATGTGTGTCTCTGTGTGTGTGTGTTGATGTGCGTACATACACACCCTATGAGCGTTGGTGTAAGCGTGGTAATCGCTTCGCCAGAGGGTCTGTGATGCTTTAAAAGACAGGGGAATCCCCGGACACCTGACGTTCTCCTTAGGCTGTAGGTCATTATGTTGTCATCATCATTGTTGCTGTTTTTTATTATCACCATTGCTTTTTATCATTATTGCTACTTCTTTTGCATTTCTTATCATTATCATTGTTACTGTTACAAAAAAAATACGATTTCAGACGAATGGGGACCAGACTATTCTGACCTCTGATTGCTGATATATGGTTGTGAGAGTTAGACACACAGTAGAACAAGCAATATTGAATAATGTCACTCAGATCTAACCCAAGGATATGAAAAATGAAAAAATGATAGCTAAATGAATGAATAATAAAGAAATGATAAAAACGAAATAAAAGAAATAAAAAATAAGGAAAACATTCTCCTACAGGGATTATAATACCAACAAACATGTACTCCAAGAACCCACGTTGCTCGCAGGAAAACAAAAACATTTACTTGCTTTTTCATTCGCAAAATCAGCTGATATAGATTGGCAACCCATCATACGAGCCACATGAGCCACATTCTCCAAGGCACTGACGACAGGAAAGTGAAAAGGCGAAGACTACAGACGAAAAGATGAAATAAATGAGTGAAAAAATATGAATCAACAATACTTCACATGCATAATCAAGAAGGATGGAAAATGATCACTGTCGAGCCAGCATGGGGGCTTCTATGTAGGTCGATCCATGGCTGTGAATAGTGGGGATGGGGAGGAGAAAAAGATAATTGAAGAAAAAAACACTGACACACGAAGAGAGAGAGAAGGAGAGAGAGGAGAGAGGAGAGAAGAGAGAGAGAGAGGAGAGAGAGAAGAATGAGAGAGAGAGAGAGAGAGAGAGAGAGAGAGAGAGAGAGAGCGAGAAGAGAGAGAGAGAGAGAGGAGGAGGAGAGAGAGAGAGAGAGAGAGAGAGCGAGAGAGAGAGAGAGAGAGAGAGAGAGAGAGAGAGAGA
>NW_020870237.1:245758-250758 GCF_003789085.1 Penaeus vannamei | reverse complement strand
TCTCTCTCTCTCTCTCCCCCTCTCTCTCTCTCTCTCTCTCTCTCTCTCTCTCTCTCTCTCTCTCTCTCTCTCTCTCTCTTCTCCCTCTCCTATTTTTGTGACATCGAGAGAGAGAGGAGAGAGAAAGAGAGTGTGAAGAAGTGAGAGAAGAGAAGAGGTAGAGAGAGAGTGAGTGAGAGAGAGTGAGAGAGAGAGAGAGAGAGAGAGAGAGAGAGAGAGAGAGAGAGGAGAGAGGAAGAGACAGAGAGAGAGAGACTGAGACAGAGACAGACACAGTGTAAGAGAGAAAAAAGAAAACAAAGAGAAACAAAAAACACACACACGCACACACATACAAAACTGATGAAAGAACTCATACATCGGGATTAAAAAAAAGAAAGAGGTCGCAGATCCAAAGCTTTTTGTCTTTCCTTGACACTTGTTTACTAATCTTATTTACTCACACAATTTGCCTGTTGATTGTGTCTTCTCGTGTCAGGGTTAATCAGCTGCTTTCAGAGACATGAATGGCTGTGGTTACCCTCTGGTGCATGTTTTTTTCTTTCTTTTTTCTATCTTTTTTAATTAGTATTACTATATGCATCCAACTTTCTTTTTTCCCTTCAACTTTTTTGGGTGTTATTGTAAGGATCTATCTCTCTGTTTGCTTCTCTGTCTACTTTTATATCTTTCTATCTGAATATTATCTTTGTTTGTCTTTTTATTTATCTCAGAAACTTTTTATCTGTTTGTCTATCTATCGGAGAAACTATCCATCTGTCTATCTGTCTCAGAAACTAGCGATCTAGCAATCTCTCTATTTGAGAAACTCTATCTCTATCTCTATTTGAGAAATATCTATCAACTTCCCTACCTGATAAACCTTCAATCTATTTATCTATCTGAGAAATTATCTATTTATCTACTGTTTTACCCATCTATTTTTTCTTCTCTCTTTCTCTCTTATTATAATGAAATAAATGAAAATTAGAAAAAAGGAGGAAAATAAAAGAAAGAAATAAGAGAGATAAGAGACAAGAGGAAGAAAGAGAAATCATAAGGACACAAACAAATAATTATATAAAAACGACTAACAGGAAAATAAAAATAACGAAGGGAAGAAAAATTAGAATATGGAAAGAAAGAGAGATAAAAGTGCGAATGAAAATAACGACTAACAGGAAAATAAAAATAACGAAGGGAAGAAAAATTAGAATATGGAAAGAAAGAGAGATAAAAGTGCGGAGAAAGAGGAAGAAAAACAAGAATTAAAGTGTGATAGTGTAGAGAAAGATGGCGAGGAAGAAGAGAAATAAATGGAAAATGAGACATAGGAAGTAGAGGAGAAAGAGAAGAAAGGGAAGGAAGAGGAAATGGAGAAGAGAGAAAATGAAGGAAGAGGAGAAGGAGAAGAAGGAAAAGTACGTGGAGGGGGACGAGAAAGAAAAATAAGAGGAAAAAGAGCAGGAAGAAGAGGAGAAAGAGAAATGGAAGGTAGAGAGGAAGGAGGAAAAAGAGAATGGAAAGGGGAGGTGGAGAAAAAGGTGGAAGAGGAGAAGGAGAAAAAATTAGATGGAAAGAGATGGAGGAGGAGAGGAAAAAGAGAAGGAACAAAAAGAAAAAAGATGAGAAAGAGGAGGGAGAAATACAAGAAAAGGGCGTCGAGGAAATAAAAACAGAAAGGAGTAAGAAGAAGAAAAAGGAAGAGGAATAAGGCCACGCCGCGTATCCCACATACATGGTTTCCTGGCCATCCCTGCGTCCCTTCCTGGCCCATCCCTGCGTCCCTTCCTGACCCGCGTCCTTTTGTCTTCCTGACCCGCGTCCCTTTCTGGTTCACGTCCCTGCGTCCCTTCCTGGCCCATCCCTGCGTCCCTTTCTGGTTCACGTCCCTGCGTCCCTTTCTGGTTCACTCCCTGCGTCCTTTCTGGTTCACGTCCCTGCGTCCCTTTTGGTTCACGTCCCTGCGTCCCTTTCTGGTTCACGTCTGCGTCCTTTCTGGTTCCCGTCCCTTCCGGTTCACGTCCCTGCGGTTCACGTCCCGTCCCTTCTGGTTCACGTCCCTGCGTCCCTTTCTGGTTCACGTCACGTCCTGCGTCCCTTTCTGGTTCATGTTCCTGCGTCCTTTCTGGTTCACGTCCCTGGTCCCTTTCTGGTTCAATTCACGTCCCTGCGTCCCTTTCTGGTTCACGTCCCTGCGTCCCTTTCTGGTTCACGTCCCTGCGTCCCTTTCTGGTCCTGCGTCCCTCTGGTTCACGTCCCTGCGTCCCTTTCTGGTTCACGTCCCTGCGTCCCTTCTGGTTTCACGTCCCTCATGTTCCTGCGTCCCCACGTGCTTTCTGTTCACGTCCCTGGTCCCTGGTTCACTCCCTGGGTCTTTCTGGTTCACGTCCCTGCGTCCCTTTCTGGTTCACGTCCCTGGGTCCCTTTCTGGTTCACGTCCCTGCGTCCCTTTCTGGTTCCTTCCCTGGTTCACGTCCCTGCGTCCCGTCTGCGTCCTTTCTGGTTTCACGTCCCTGCGTCCCTTTCTGGGCGCCCTTTCTGGTTCACGTCCCTGCGTCCTTTGGTTCACGTCCCTGCGTCCCTTTCTGGTTTCACGTCCCTGGTCCCTTTCTGGTTCACGTCCCTGCGTCCCCTTTCTGGTTCACGTCCCTGCGTCCCTTACTCGTCCTGGTCCCTTTCTGGTTCACGCCCTGCGTCCCTTTCTGGTCCCGTGGTTCACGTCCGTCCCCTCCCTGCGCCCTTTCTGGTTCACGTCCCTGCGCCCCTTTCTGGTTCAGTCCCTTCCCTTTCTGTTCACGTCCCTGCGTCCCTTTCTGGTTCACGTCCTGCGTCCCTTTCTGGTCCCCCCTTTCTGGTTCACGTCCCTGCGTCCTTTCACGTCCCTGCGTCCCTTTGGTTCACGTCCCTGCGTCCCTTTCTGGTTCACGTCCTTTTCTGGTTCACGTCCCTGCGTCCCTTTCCGTCATGTTCCTGCGCCCCTTTTCTGTTTCACGTCCCTGCGTCCCTTTCTGGTTCACGTCCCTGCGTCCCTTTCTGGTTCACGTCCCTGCGTCCCTTTCTGGTTCACGTCCCTGCGTCCCTTTCTGGTTCACGTCAGCTCCCGCTGGTTCACGTCCCTGCGTCCCTTTCTGGTTCACGTCCCTGCGTCCCTTTCTGGGTCCCTCACGTCCCTACGTCCCTGGGTCCCTTTCTGGTTCACGTCCCTGCGTCCCTTCGGCCCGCGTCCCTTTCTGGCCCATCCCTGCGCCCCTTCTTGGCCCGCGTCCCTGGGTCCTTTCCTAGCCAATCCCTGCGTCCCTTCGCCCCTTCCTGACCTACGACCTTCTTGGCTCGCGTCCTTTCCTAGCCCACGTCCCTGCGTCCCTTTCTTAGCCCGCGCCCCTACGTCCCTCCGTCTCTTCCAGGCCCGTGTCCCTACGTCCCTCGGTCCCTTCCTGGCTTGCGTCTTTCCGTCCCATCCTGGCCCACGTCCCTTCGTTCCCTGTCCTTTTTCTGTGACCAATGAAATTCTTTGATTTTTTGTCTTTCCCGTCTTTTTTTTCTCTCTCTCTTGTAGCTCTGCGACGCCCTTCCTCTGTGGCGTCCAGGTCCAGAGTTTTCCTCTTCCGTGGCCCTGAACTTCCCCTCTTCTTTCTGGAAACAAAGTCCTCCTCTGTGGCTCTAGAATTCTCTTTTTGTTTGTTTTTTTTTTTTCTTATTCCCCTGTTGCTCTTTTTAAGATTCTTGGTCCTCCACTGCCCTCTATACTGACTTTGGGACCATCGTAGTTTTGTCAAGTCTTCTGCTTTCTCGATTTTGGCCTTTCTTCCTCTTCTTTATATTCCTTTCCTTCTCTTTTACCTTCCTTCCTACCTATGTTCTGTCGCTTAGTGTCTCTCCTTTATATTCCTTCCTTCTTCTTCTTTCACCCTCCTGTTTTACCTTCCTTCTTGCTTCTTTCTCCCCTTCCATTCTGCCTGTCTTATGGCACTAAGCCCTCTCTTTCCCCATATTTTAACTCCCTCTTTCTTTGGATCCTCTCCAACGCGACCCGGATTTAGCAGATCTTTACTTAACACCTCTATAAGTCCCGCGTCTTCATCTCCAGTCCTTAAACATCCTTTCACTTAGGATAAAAAAAAATATATATATTTCACAGGCCTCCGAATAACTTCTAAGCATGGATCATACCCCTCCTACCACTCCCCACTCCCCCGTCTCTTCCCCCCTCCTCCCGCGCCTCCATAACTCGACTCGACTCCGGTGTGTGGTCCCATAATTACGGGTCAGTCTATGGAGTCATTTTTTTAACACCTACAATATGGAGTATCGGTTCATCGGTCGGAAAGAAGACCTTCACCAGCGGAGATCCTATCGCTTCGGATATGGCTCACTTGTCTCGGGAGAAGGAAGGGGAGAGGCAGGCCGAGGAAGAGGGAGATAGCGAAAGGGTGATAGATGGGTGGATATATAAAATGGTTGAATATGTTAGATAGATAGCTGAGTGAGAGGGAGGGAGAGAGAGAGAGAGCAAGACATATATAGATAGATAGATGGATGATAGATAGATAGATTGATAGATATAGATAGATAGAGAGAGAGGGGGGGGAGATAGAGAGGTAGATAAAGGCAAATAAAAATATAACACAGTAGCTATCTATCTACACATCTATATATGCTAATCTATCTACCTATCCAACTTTGCACACACACAAACAAAGAATATAACCAGACCGACAAACCTCCCCCCCCCCTTTCCCCTCCCACACACCTCTCCTCTTCCCCCTTCCACCCCCTTCCGGTTTCCCCTCCCCCACACCCCTTCCCTTCTCACACACGTCTCACCTTCCCCTCCACCACCTTCCCTTTCCCCTCCTCACCCCTTTCCCTCTCACACCCTCCCCCGTCCCTCCTCCTCCACATACACCCTTCCCTTTCTCCTCCATCCCATCCCTTTACCCCTCCCTCCGCCCCCCTCCCCTACACCTTTCTCCTCACACACATCCTTTCCCCCTTTTCTCCCCCTCTCCCTCCCCCCT
>NW_020870237.1:238258-240758 GCF_003789085.1 Penaeus vannamei | reverse complement strand
GGAGGGGAAAGGAGAGGGGTGGAAGGGTGAAGGGAGGGACAGGGAGGGGAGAGTGGAAGGGGGAGTGGGAAGGTGAAGGGAGGGGGGGTGGGAAGGGTGAAGGGAGGGAGGGGGTAAGGGAGAGGGGGTTGGGAAAAGTTGGGAGGGTGAAGGAGGGGAGGGGTGAAGGGAGAGGGGTTGGGAATGGTGAAGGAGGGGGGGGTGAGGGAGAGGGGGTGGAAAGGGAAGGAGGGGAGGGTGAAGGGGGGGGGTTGGGAGGAGGGAGGGGGTGTGAAGGGAGGGGTGGAGGAAGGTGAAGGGAGAGGGGTGGAAGAGGAAGGGGAGGGGGTGAAGGGAGAGGGTTGGGAAGGTGAAGGGAGGGAGGGGTGAAGAGGTGGGAAGGAAGGTGAAGGGAGGGGAAGGGAGGGAGAGGGGGTTGGAAGGGTGAAGGAGAGGGGTTGGAAACAAATGCGGGGGTGAAGGGAGAGGGGGTTGGGAAGGGTGAAGGGAGGGGAGGGGGGGAAGGGAGAGGGGTTGGAAGGGTTGAAGGAGGGTTGAAGGAGAGGGGGGGAGGAAGGGTGAAGGGAAGGGAGAGGGGTGGGGAAGGGAAGGGAGGGGAGGGGGGTGAAGGGAGAGGGGTTGGTGAAGGTGAAAGAGAGGGGTTGGAAGGGTTGAAGGGAGAGGGGGTTGGAAAGGGTGAAGGAGAGGGGAAGGGTGAAGTGAAGGAGAGCGGGAGGAAGGGGTGGTGGAAAGGGAGAGGGGGTTGGAAAGGGTGAAGGGAGAGGGGGTTGAAACGAGGGAGGGGGGGAAGGGGGTGGAGGGGGAAGGGGGGTTGGGAAGGTGGTGAAAGGAGGGGAAGGGAGGGAAGGGGAGGGAGGGAGAAGGCGAGCTTGGGGAAAGGGTTGAAGGGAGGGGGGGATGAAGGGAGAGGGGTTGGAAGAAGGGGGAAAGAGGGGGTGAAGGAGAGGGGGTTGGAAAGGGTGAAGGAAGAGGGTTGAAGAGGCGGGATTGAAGGGAGGGGAGGGGTGAAGGAGAGGGGTTGGAAGGTAAGGAGGGGGGGGTTGAAGAGAGGGGTTAGGAATGGGAGGGGGGGAGGGTGAAGGGGGAGGGGGTGAAGGGAGGGGTTGGAAAGGGTGAAGGGAGGGGAGGGCGTGAAGGAGAGGGGGTTGGAAGGGTGAAGGGAGGGAGGGGGTGAAGGGAGAGGGGGTTGGGAAGGGTGAAGGGGAGGGGGAAGGGGCGTGAAGGGAGAGGGGCTGAAGGAGAGGGGGTTGGAAAGGGTGAAGGAGAGGGGAGGGGGTGAAGGGAGGTTGAAAGGGTGAAGGGAGGGGGGGATGAAGGGAGAGGGGGTTGGGAAGGTGAGGAGGGAGGGGTGAAGGAGAGGGGGTTGGGAATGGTGAAGGAGGGAGGGATGAAGGGAGAGGGGTTGGGAAAGGTGAAGGAGGGGAGGGGGTGAAGGGAGAGGGGGTTGGAAAGGGTGAAGGGAGGGGAGGGGTGAAGGGAGAGGGGTTGGAAAGGTGAAGGGAGGGGGGAGAAGAGAGGCGGGTTGGGAAGGGTGAAGGGGGTGAGGGGGTGAAGGGAGAGGGGGTGGGAATGGTAAGAAGGGGAGGGGGTGAAGGGAGAGGGTTGGAAGGTGAAGGGAGGGGAGGGGTGAAGAGGAGAGGGGTTGGAAAGGTGAATGGAGGTGTGAAGGGAGGGGGGGGTGGAAGGAGGGAGGGGTGAAGGGGAGGGTTGGAAAGGTGAAGGGAGGGGAGAAGGGAGAGGGAAAGGAAGGGAGGGAGGGGGTGAAGGTAGGGGTTGGAAGGTGAAGGGAGGGGAGGGGTAAAGGGAGAGGGGGTTGAAAGTGAAGGGAGGGGAGGGGGTGAAGGGAGGGGTGGAAGGGTGAAGGAAGGGGGGGTGAAGGACGAGGGGTTGAAAGGCTGAAGGAGGGAGGGGTGAGGAGAGGGGCTTGGAAAGGGTGAAGGGAGGCGAGGATGTGAAGGGAGAGGGGGTTGGAAGGGTGAGGAGGGGAGGGGTGAAGAGAGGGGGTTGGAAGGTGAAGGAGAGGGAGGGGGTTGAAGGAGAGGGGGTTGGAAAGGCAAAGGAGAGGGGTTGGAAAGGGGAAGGAGGGGAGGGGTGAAGGTTTGGAAAGGGTGAAGGGAGGAGGGGTGAAGGAGAGGGGTTGAAAGGGTGAAGGGAAGGTTAGGGGGTGAAGGTGAAAAATGAGAGGGGTGGAAAAGGTGAGGGAGAGAGGGGGGGGGGGTGAGATTATGTATCATATGTTTAAGATGGGTGAATTAATTATGATTGAAAAATTGATTCAGCGGATGGCATATACACACGTACACACACGCACACACAGATATACATATGTGTGTAGTTATATCTAGTAGGTTATCTATCAATTAATCTATCTATCTATACGCGTGCATGTGCTTATAAATGTAAACGACTATAAAGGTATGTATATCTTTGTATGTTTTATATAAGAGTAAGAGAGAAAGACCGAGAGAGATACAGAGAGAAACCGATATATAGACAAAAC
>NW_020870237.1:228258-230758 GCF_003789085.1 Penaeus vannamei | reverse complement strand
CCCTTTCCCCCTTTCTCCCCCTCCCCTCTCTCCCCTTCTCCCCCTCCTCTCTCCACCATTTCTCCCCCTTCCCTATCCCCCTTGTTCTCTCACCCCTTTCTCCCTCTCTCCCCTCCCCCCTTCGGTCATGCAACGAGGGGGATTGGGTTTGCAGGAGAAAATGTATAGGAAGATGACGAGAAATTTGAGAATTTAGGGAAAGGGGAAAATAAAGGAGGGGGTGAGGAGGAGGAGGAAGAGGAGGAAGAAGAGAAGGAAGAAGAGGTAGGAGGATAAGAGCGAATAAGGGAGAGGAATGAGAAAGAGGAAGAGGCGTGATTGGAGGAAGAGAAGGAAAGGGGAAGAGGAAGAGGAAGGGGAAGAGGGAGGGGGGAGGAGGAGAGTAATGAGAAAGGAAAGAAAAGCAAGAGGAATTAGAAGAGTAGATGAGGGAGGGAGAAGAACAGAAATTAAACTAGAAAGAAGAGGAGTAAAGGAAAGAAAATTTTAAAAAGAAAAAGACGAAATTTACAAGGAAAAGAAGCAGATTCTGGGAATAAAGGGAGAGAGAATCAGAGAAATTATGAACACACACACATGTACGTATGAATGTATGTATGTATGTATATATGTATGTATGCACGTATGTATGTCTATGTATGTATACACGTGTCCTAGGGTACGTATTATATGTACAAACACACATGCATATGTTTTGGTGCCTGTGTCTCATGTAGAGTTGTAGGAGTGTAGTAATCATTGACGTAGTGCTGTCTTAAAATGAACTTTACAGCGCCTGTGCCTTGTTGAACATCTCCGAGCTATGATAGATTGGAATTTTATGGCACGCAAAGTCTTTAATATATGCGTTAAGGAAATGCGGATATTCCTTATAAGGAGGAGTTGGATAGATGTGTGGATAGATATGTAGTGAGGTATGGATGTTGGCGAGTTGTGTTTTTGTGGTCATGTGTATGGGGTGCTGTATGGATAGATGCGCACGTGTTTGTGGAGATATGTGGACGCCAACATACGAAATACGAAATATAGGAAAAAAACAACATCCGAATACATACAAACTCAAACACATACTAATATACACATACAGTCAAACATACACAGACACACAGTATCATACGCATACTTTCAAACATACACAAACACACACTAACATACACATACATTCAAACACACAACAACCCCCCCCCAAAAAAAAAAAAAAAAACACTCCTAACCAAACACAACCTCCCCCCCACATACACCAAACAAACCCAACGGAAACAAACACACAAACAAACACACCCCTTCCCCAGCAAGGACAGACGGACGACCGCCGATAAATTCTCGCCGACAACCCTTTCCTCCGGCGCCAAAAGACAAGCAAACTCCTCTCCGCTGCGAGTCGACACCTTACACCGTGAGACCCGGGGGGGGGGACAGGGAGGGGGAGGGAGGGGAAGGGAGGGGAGGGGGTGGGGGAGGGCTGGAGGGAAGGAGGGGTAGGAGAGGGAAGAGGGGGAGAGGTGGGGGGAACAGGGGGAGGAGCGAGGCTGAGGGGAAGGAGGGGTAGGAGAGGAAGAGGGAGGGGTAGAGGGGGAGAGAGAGGCAGGGGAGGGAGGGGTTGGATGGGTGGTTAGCGGGGGGGGGGGGGCTGAAAGGAGGGGAAGCAAGCAGGGGACGGGAAAGGAGGTAAACCCTACTCCTCATTCCTGCCAGATTGCCATATATGACAGGTGTACTCACACACACACACACACACACACACACACACACATACACACACAAATATATATCTATAGCTATATTTATCTATCCATATATACATACATACATACATAGTATATATATATATATATATATATATATATATATATATATATATATATATATATATATATATATATATATATATATATATGTATATATATATATATATATATATATATATATATATATATATATATATATATATATATATATATATATATATATATATATATATATATATATATAATTCATATACGGATTAATAAATAGATATAACATATAGATAGATCAATTGTATATAGGTAGAAGGGTAATCGAACAGATAAATAACTAGACATATAGACAGATAGATAGAGAAAGAAAGTCAGCTGGAGCGAAGGAGGGAAGGGGAGGGGAGGGGAAGGGGGGGATAGAGCAACACCATAAACAAACCCTCAGCAGGAGACAAGAATGACCTTTTGGCACCTGAGCCACCTCGGCTGGACGCCTCGCTGTGTCTCGCTCTGTCTCGCTCTTTCTCGTTTTTTTTTCTCCTTCATTTGTCTCTTGCCTTCTTTGTTGTTCTCTCAGTCTGTGTGACTGTCTGTCTCTCTCGTTCTCCTTCTGTCTCTCTCTTTCTTTCTCTCTCTCTCTCTCTCTCTCTTTCTATTTATCTATCTCTCTTTATCTCTCTCTCTCTTTCTCTTTCTGTCTGTCTGTCTCTGTCTCTCTCTCTCTCTCTCTCTCTCTCTCTCTCTCTCTCTCTCTCTTCTCT
>NW_020870237.1:213258-223258 GCF_003789085.1 Penaeus vannamei | reverse complement strand
CTGAATTGTGAAGGGAAATTAATATTTTAATTATTACTGGTAAGAATGTTGATAATGATGATATTGATGACGATGATATAATTGGTGCTAATGATAAGACTGGTGATGATGATGAGGATAATGATTATAATGATGATAAGAGCAATGGTACCTCAAGTAGAATTAGAATATAGATGATGAGGATAAAAATGATAATGATGATAATTATGACCTTAATGATAGTAATGATTATAATGATGCTGCTGCTACTACTATGGCTAGTACTATTAACAATAATGATAATGGTCATGATGATGATAACATGACTAGTACTATTAACAATAATGATAATGCTGATAATAGTAATAATAATGATAATGATAATACAAACAATAACAATAATAATGATAATGATAAAAATAATAATCATGATAATGATAATAGTAATGATAATAATGGCAATAATAATGATGATGATGAGATGATAGTTGTAATAACTATTATAATGATAATGATAGTAATAATAATAATGACGTTAATGGTAATAGTGATAATGAAGATGATAATAATAATGCAATACAAATAAAATAATATTAATGATCATGTTGATAATAATCATAACAATAATAGTAATAACAATAATGATAATAATGAAAATTATGATGATGGTTAATAATAAAAATAATGAATATTCAAAATAACTATAATGATAGTGATGGTGACCACAGTTTTGATAATAATGATGATAATGACAATAACGATGATAATACAATAGTAATAATGCTAACAGTAACAATAATAATAATAACGAAAATAAAAGGAATCATTGAAGGAAGTGATTACGAGCGTAAATCATAATAATGATAATAAAGCCAATAAAGATGATAATACAAAAATAATGATAATAAAGCCAATAAAGATGATAATACGAAAGTAATAATAAAGACAATAAAGATGATACAAAAGTACAATAAAGATGATACAAAAGTAATGATAATAGATGATACAAAAGTAATGATAATAAAGACAATAAAGATGATAATACAAAAGTAATGATAATAAAGACAATAAAGATGATAATACAAAAGTAATGATAATAAAGACAATAAAGATGATAATACAAAAGTAATGATATAAAGATGAGTAATGATAATAAAGACAATAAAGATGATAATACAAGTAATTAATAAGACAATAAGATGATAATACAAAAATGATAATAAAGACAATAAAAATGATAATACAAAAATAATAATAAACAACAACAACAACAAAACAACAATAACGATAATAAAACCCGCCGTACTTGAAGGAAGTGATTACGAGCGTAAATCATAATAATGATAATAAAGCCAATAAAGATGATAATACAAAAGTAATGATAATAAAGACAATAAAGATGACAACACAAAAATAATAATACAAACAAACAACAACAAAACAACAATAACGATCACAAAACCCGCCGTACTTGAAGGAAGTGATTACGAGCGTAAACCATAATGATGATAAAAAGCAATAAAGATAATAATACAAAAATAATGATAATAAAGACAATAAAGATGATAATACAAAAATAATAATGCAAACAACAACAACAAAAACAACAACAACAATATCATAAAACCCGCCGTACTTGAAGGAAGTGATTACGAGCGCAAATTATAATAATGATAAAAAGACAATAAAAGATGAATAAAAAATAATGATAATAAAGACAATAAAGATGACAACACAAAAATAATAATACAAACAACAACAACAAAAACAACAACAACGATCACAAAACCCGCCGTACTTGAAGGAAGTGAATACGAGCGCAAATTATAATAATGATAAAAAAACAATAAAGATGATAATAAAAAATAATGATAATAAAGACAATAAAGATGATAACACAAAAATAATAATACAAACAACAACAACAAAAACAACAACAACGATCACAAAACCCGCCGTACTTGAAGGAAGTGAATACGAGCGTAAACCATAATAATGATAATCAAGCCAATAAAGATGATAATACAAAAATAATGATAATAAAGACAATAAAGATGACAACACAAAAATAATAATGCAAACAACAACAACAAAAACAACAACAACGATCACAAAACCCGCCGTACTTGAAGGAAGTGAATACGAGCGTAAACCATAATAATGATAATAAAGCCAATAAAGATGATAACACAAAAATAATGATAATAAAGACAATAACGATTAAACACGAAAATAATAATGCTAAATAAAAAAAAAAAACAAAACAAAAAAAACCCGCCGTACTTGAAGGAAGTGATTACGAGCGCAAAACACATCGAATTACCCTTGACATCATTCTGGAGCGAAAATAGGCCTCTGCACACTTACACTCCATTGCACTTGGATTCGTATGCAATCAGCGCAACTTGGCAAGGTCTGTGTTGGTCGTCTGTTGCACCATTGCAGTGTTGGTTGGCGGTTCAGGACGCGGTTCACTTGTACGTGTTTTGTGTGTTGATGTGTGTCGTGTTGTTGTTGTTTTTTTTAATTTGTTTATTATTTTTATTATTATTTTTATTGTTTTTTGTTTATTGTTTATTATTGTTATTTTATTTTGTGCTGTTTTGTTATTATTATCGTTATTGCTGTTTTGTTATTATTATCGTTATTGCTGTTTTGTTATTATTATCGTTATTGCTATTTTGTTTATTATTGTTATTATTTTGTTTATTATCGTTATTGCTGTTTTGTTATTATTATCGTTATTGCTATTTTGTTATTTTATCGTTATTGTTATTTTGTTATTATTATCGTTATTGCTATTTTGTTATTATTATCGTTATTGCTGTTTTGTTATTATTATCGTTATTGCGTTTTGTTATTATTATCGTTATTGCTGTTTTTGTTATTATTATCGTTATTGCTGTTTTGTTATTATTATCGTTATTGCTGTTTTGTTATTATTTCGTTATTGCTGTTTTGTTATTATTATCGTTATTGATTATCGTTATTGTTTTGTTATTGCTGTTTTGTTTTTATCGTTATTGTTTTTTATTATTATTATCGTTATTGCTATTATTATCGTTATTGCTGTTTTGTTATTATTATCGTTATTGCTGTTTTTTATTATTATCGTTATTGCTGTTTTGTTATTATTATCGTTATTGCTATATTGTTTTGTTATTATTATCGTTATTGCTGTTTTGTTATTGTTATTGCGTTATTGTTATTATTTTATCGTTATTGTTATTATTATTATTTTATTATTATTATTATTGCTGTTTTGTTATTATTATTATCGTTATTATTATCGTTATTGCTGTTTTGTTATTATTATCGTTATTACTATTTTGTTATTATTATTTTCTACTATTACTTATTTTTTATCTATTTATTATTTTTTTTTTTTTGTACTTAGTATCAGCAGAGACATTTCAACAACTATAATAAACAAAACATGAGAGAATGAGTGACAATAAAAAAAAAATTAAACATCACGGAAAAAGTAAATAATTTTGAAGATGGTAACATTAAATTATAACATATGAACAAAATAAAGATGAAAAAAATATTGTTCTTATTGTGGGAGTAGATTTGATAACAAATTGATAAGTTGGCGATAATTTGATGATTATTTAATAGGTCATAATTTAATGATGATGATTATTTCATAAAGGGAAGGTTGGTGATTGTGATTATTTAAAAAAAAAAAACAGGACGTAATTGAGAAGAAGAAAAGAACAGGAAGAAGTAAAACAAGAAGGAAGCATGAACGAAAGAGAGAAGAAAAAAGAAGAGAAAGGAGTAAAAGAACAGGAAAAAAACATGAAAAGAAAAGATGGAAAAAAACAAGAAAATCAAGAAGTAGATGAAAATAAAGCAGAAAATAAGGAAACGAAAATGAAAAAAAAGAAAACTCACGAACAGGCAAAGCAATAGATAAATAAACAAATAAAAATGAATGAACAAATGAAAAATAAATAAAAAAAAAGATTATGTTGGTGTTGCAAGCAGTGGACTCTCGCTTCTGCATAATAAAGTGTGTCGTTCTATATTTGTCTTTCTCTCTCTCTTGTACTCATCTTTCATTCATTCTCTCTTTCTCGTTTTTTTTTTTTCTTTCTGTCTTTAATTCTCTGTTTTTTTCTAATTCCTTCTCTCTTTCTTGTTTTTTTTTCTTTCTGCTTTAATTCTCTGTTTTTTCTAATTCCTTCTCTCTTTCTCTCGTTCCTTTTCTCTTCTCTTTCTTCTCTTTCTCTCGTATTTCATTTCTTTTTGCCTTTAATTCTCTTCTCTCTCCTTCTCTCTCTTTCTCTCTCGTTTCTTTCTTTTGCCTTTAATTCTCTCTTTCTCTCATTCCTTCTCTCTTTCTCTCTCGTTTCCTTTCTTTCTGCCTTTAGTTCTCTCTTTCTCTCATTCCTTCTCTCTTTCTCTCTCGTTTCCTTTCTTTCTGCCTTTAGTTCTCTCTTTCTCTCATTCCTTCTCTCTTTCCCTCTCATTTCCTTTCTTTCTGCCTTTCCTCCTTTCTTTCTCTCTAACATCTTTTTCATCTCCTTCCTTCCTTTTTTCTCTCACTTCCTTTGTTTCTATCTTTCCCTCTCTCCTTCTCACAGTAATTCTTTGTCTCTTTTCCTCTTTCCTTCTCTCGCTTCCCCTTTTTTCTCTTTCTTTGTCTTGCTTCCGTTTTATTCTTTTCTCTCATTTTCTTCTTTCTTTCTCTCTTTCTCTCTCTTTGTTGATTTCTCATTTCTCATCCTCTCTTTCTATTTTCCTTTCTCTCCTTCCTTCGTGTCTCTTTTCTTTCGCTTTGCTTCCTTCCCCCAATCTTTCTCCGTTCCTTCTATTCCAGCCTTTATCTCTTTCTTCTTGTAATCATTATTACCATCATTATTTCTTATGCTTATGTCGGTTTTATTGTCAGGAGGAGGAAGAGGAGGAAAATGAGGATGAGGAGGAGGAAAAAGAGGAGGAAGAGGAGTAGACGGAGAAGGAGAAGGAGGAAGAGGAGGAGGAAGAGGAAAAGGAGGATGAAAAAGAGGACAAAAATGAGGAGGAGGAGGAGAAGGAGGAAAAAGAGGAGGAGGAGGAGGAGAAAAAGAAGGAGGAAAATGAGGAGGAGGGGGAGGAGAAGAAGAAGGAGGAAAGAGAGGAGGAGAAAAGAAAAAGAAATAAAAAAAATAAGAAACGGAGAAATTAAACCCAAAATATCAACTAAATTTCCCGCCAGCCTGCAATGTTACCCTTCTATCTAGTCCAAAAAAATATTATGGAATTATAGAAAAAAAAAATATGAATGTGAATGAATATATCTTCACAATACAAGAGATGCATTTAACCGGTTTTCGAAAACAACTTCAGAAATACAACTCTTGTCAATGTGAAGATATTCCTTCTCATTCATAACTTTTCTACGTTTGTCACAATGAATATGATTTGTTATGCAGTTCTCTTTACTTCTCATAACACACTAGTGCTGCTATGTGATAAGAATACACAGAATGCAACATTGCTATTGCAGAGAGATAAGAGCAGATTGTGCATCGTGAAGGACATGGAGATAGTAATAATGATGATGATGATGGTAACACTAATAATGACGATAATGATGATAGTGATTATAATGATGATGATGATGGTAACACTAATAATGACGATAATGATGATAGTAATTATAATGATGATGATGATGGTGACACTAATAATGACGATAATGATGATAGTGATTATAATGATGATGATGATGGTAACACTAATAATGACGATAATGATGATAGTGATTATAATGATGATGATGATGGTGACAATAATAATGACGATAATGATGATAGTGATTATAATGATGATGATGATGTGACAATAATAATGAGATGATGATAGTGATGATAATGATGATGATAATGGTGACAATAATAATGACGATAATGATGATAGTGATTATAATGATGATGATGATGGTGACAATAATAATGACGATAATGATGATAGTGATATGATTAATGACGATAATGATGATAGTGATTATAATGATGATGATGATGGTGACAATAATAATGACGATAATGATGATAGTGATTATAATGATGATGATGATGGTGACAATAATAATGAGGATAATGATGATATTATAATGATTATGATACTGCTACTTCTACTACTACTACTACTGCTAATGATAATAGCAATAATAATGATAATAGTAATGATAATAATGATAGTAATGATAACGATAACAATGATGATGATAATGATAAAGATAATGATAAAAATTATATAATGGTAGTAATGATAATAATCATGATGACAGCACACAATAAAAACATTATCAGCAATAATAATGAGAATAATGATGATGATGATAACAATAATAATTATGATAATGATAATAATTTTGATAATGATAATAATGATAATAGATAATGATAATAATCATCAATAATGATAATACCAATAGTGACCATAATAAGGAAAATGAAAACAAAATTAACAGCAACAATGATAATGTAGACAATGATAATGATCATAATAATAAAAATAATAGGAGTAATAACACAGGCAATAATAACATTAATGATGAATATGATAATAACAGTAATAATGACAATAATAATAACATAATAATAACAATGACGATATTAATATTAATGATAAGGTGATGATAACAGCAATAAACAATATAAAGTAATAATGATGATAATAAAGATAATGATGATAATGATAATGATTATCATCATCATCATCATCTTCATAATGATAATGATGATAATGATAATGATAATAATATGATAATAGTAGCAATAATAATGATAATGATGATGAAATAATAATAATATAATATAATAATAATAATAATAATAATAATAATAATAATAATAATAATAATAATAATATAATAATGATATAATAATAATGATAATAATGATAATAATAATAAATAATAATATAATAATAATAATAATAATAATAATAATAATAATAATAATAATAATAATAATAATAACAACAATAATAATAATGATAATAATGATAATAATAGTAATAAAAATAATGAAAATAACAATGACAATAATAATAATATAATAATAACAATAATAATGATAGTATAATATAGTAATGATAATAAAGATAATGATAATTATTATTTCAATAACTAAGAATAACTTCTTCTTTTAACAATGCCAAAAGAAAAATTATGATAATTCCAAATAAAACAATGATAAAGATAATGATAATAGCAATAATAATAAAAATGACAATGAAAATAATAAAAAATAATGATAACAATAATAAGATGAAAGTGACAGTAATGATAGCAACAACGATAATCATAGTAATGTTGATAATAATAATGATGATGATGATAACAACTACAAAGATAATATAATAACAGCAGCAACAATGATTATAATTGCAATGATAAGGATAATGATCATGATTATGATAACATTAATACTGATGTTGATAATAATAATAATGATCATGGTAATATCATAACAATAACAACAACAATACAATAATGTAAATAATAATAATAATATAATAATAATAATAATAATAATAATAAAATATAATAATAATATAATAATAATAATAATAATAATAATAATAAATAATAATAATAAAATAATATATAATAATAATAATAAATAGAATAATAATAATAATGACAATGAAACTATAAAAAATAATAATAATAAAACAACAATAACAATGATAATAACGATAACGATGCCAACAACGTACATATATATACATATTACACGACAGATATATGGAAAATGCAAAACACCGATAATTCTGCAGAAAGGGATATGAAGCAAAAAAAAAAATCCTTCTATTCGTCCTTATCAAGACGAGATGACCGGAAGTGCAGTACGGTGTTGCAATTTGCATTCAATCCCTCCCCCCCCCCCACCCCCCACCCCACCCCCTCCATTGCACGCTACGTTGTTCCATGGGACTATTATAGTCGACGATGGTTCTTCCTGAAAAAAAAAAAAAAAAAAAAAATTGAGTCAGAACACGAATTCATCGACTTTGTACACGAAGCAGGAAATTACATTATATATAGTTTTCGTGGGATTATCTGTTATGGATCTAAGTTGTTTGTTTGTTTCTAGTCGTAATAATATAGTCTTCATGGGATCCTCAGTAATAATTTTTGTTTTGTTTTTTCTTTTTCTATTCCAAATAATATAATCTTCTTGGAATCCTCAGTAATATATTTTTTTGTTTTTGTTTTTCTGTTTCTATTCCTAATAATATAGTCTTCATGGAATCCTCTGCAGTAATGGATCTAATTTGTTTGTTTGTTTCTATTCGTAATAATATAGTGTTCATGGGATCCTCAGTAATATATTTTTTGTTTTTGTTTTTCTGTTTCTATTCCTAATAATAAAGTCTTTCATGGAATCCTCTGCAAGTAATGATTTAATTTGTTTGTTTTTTCTATTCGTAAATATAGCTTTCGTAGGATCTCAGTAATATATTTTTTGTTTTTCTGTTTCTATTCGTAATAATATAGTCTTCTTGGAATCCTCAGTAATAGATTTTTTGTTTTTGTTTGTTTGTTTCTATTCCTAATAATATAGTCTTCATGGAATCCTCTGCAGTAATGAATTTAATCCGTTTGTTTCTGTTTCTATTCGTAATAATAAAGCTTTCGTAGGATCCTCAGTAATATATTTTGTTTTTGTTGTTGTTTCTATTCGTAATAATATAGTCTTCATGGAATCCTCTGCAGTAATGGATCTAATTTGTTTGTTTGTTTCTATTCGTAATATTATAGCTTTCGTAGGATCCTCAGTAATATATTTTTTTGTTTTTGTTTTTCTGTTTCTATTCGTAATAATATAGTCTCTGGAATCCTCAGTAATATATTTTTTGTTTTTCTGTTTCTATTCCTAATAATATAGTCTTCATGGGATCCTCAGTAATATATATATATATATTTTTTTCTGTTTCTATTCGTAATAATATAGTCTTCATGGGATCCTCTGCAGTAATGTATTTAATTTGTTTGTTTGTTTCTATTCGTAATAATATAGTCTTCATGGAGTCCTCAGTAATATATTTTTTTTGTTGTTGTTTCTATTCTATTCCTAATAATATAGTCTTCATAGAATCCTCAGTAATATATTTTTTGTTTTTGTTTTCTGTTTCTATTCCTAATAATATACTCTTCTTGGGATCCTCTGCAGTAATAGATCTAATTTGTTTGTTTGTTTCTATTCCTAATAATATAGCTTTCGGAGGATCCTCAGTAATATAATTTTTTTTGTTTTTGTTTTTCTGTTTCTCTTCGTAATAATATAGTCTTCTTGGAATCCTCAGTAATATATTTTTCTTGTTTTTGTTTTTCTGTTTCTCTTCGTAATAATATAGTCTTCTTGGAATCCTCAGTAATATATTTTTCTTGTTTTTGTTTTTCTGTTTTCTAATAATATAGTCTTCTTGGAATCCTCAGTAATATATTTTTCTTGTTTTTGTTTTTCTGTTTCTATTCCTAATAATATAGTCTTCATGGAATCCTCTGCAGTAATGAATTTAATGCTTTTGTTTCTGTTTCTATTCCTTCCTTTTTTTTTTATATCTTTATAATTTGTTTAGGAATTAAGGATTACACTCAGGTCTTGGGTTTGTAATCCGTTTGTCTCTGCTTCTATTCCTTCCTTTTTTTTATATCTTTATAATTTGTTTAGGAATTAAGGATTGCACTCAGGTCTCGGGTTTGGGGGTTACTGTTCCTTAAGCTGACTGCTCGACCTCTCTCACTTGGTCTGACCTTGTGACCTCTCTCACTTTGTGGACCTCTCTCACTTGGTCTGACCTTGTGACCTCTCACTTGTCTGAACTTTCTGACCTCTCGACTTGGGGACTTGTGACCTCTCTAACTTGACCTTGTGACCTCTCTCACTTGACCTTGTGACCTCTCTCACTGGTGGGTCTGACCTTGTGACCTCTAACCTTGTGACCTCTCTACTTGGTCTGACCTGACCTCTCTCACTTGGTCTGACCTTGGACCTCTCTCAACTTGTCTGGACCT
>NW_020870237.1:203258-210758 GCF_003789085.1 Penaeus vannamei | reverse complement strand
AATACATATACATATACAGAAGATGTTTTAAAGATAGAAAGATAGACAGGCAGTTAAACAGAAAGACAGATAAATAAATGAATGACAGATAGAGAGAAGAAGAAGAAGAGAAAGAGACAGCGTAAAACAAGCGACCTTCATTTAACCTCGCCCGCAAAAACTACTTCCTATGGCGGGCTGCCCTGCAATAGATGGGTTCTGGGGAGCTAAGTCTTGCCTGAATATTGATGTTGCAACTTGCACGGTTTTTTGCTCTCTCTCTCTCTCTGTTGGTGCGCGAGTGAGTTTTGCTTCCCGGAGGCACGGAGTCATCTGCAAGACGCACACACACGTACATACACTCACACACATACATATACATACATACGTACGTATATACATAGACACATATACATACACATACATGCATACATACAAACATACACACTCACACTCTCACACACACACACACACTCACTCACGCTTACACTAACACACACACACAACACACACACACCACACTTACACACACACACATATATATATACATATATATTACGACTGTTTTTAATGTTACGAACGCAGATAGATTACAGTGCCTCATCACTGCCACTGCAATTGTCATTCACATTCTATTCTTACTATCCTCATTACTATCAGAAATCCTTCTACTATCATCATTACTATCACAGATCTTACTATCCTGTTATCAGTCATTATATTGACAACTATTACCATTACTATTACTATCGCAAATACTACTGTTATCATCAATATTACAATTACAGTGACTATCATCATCATTACTATTACAATTACGATTATGAATCAATAATTACTATTATAATCCCCATTAAAATCAATAATTATTATTATAATTCTTATTATCAATAAGTACTATTATAATCATTACTATTAATTAACATCAATAATTACAATCAAAGTGACTACTATCACAACCATCGTTACTACAATTACTATCATCATGATTGCAATCACTGCTACCATCACAGTTACAATCACAGCGTCTTCTTCTATATGCAATGTGCAATGTGACCTCTGTTGCACACATGATCCGGGTATGTGTTGTTGGTGTGTCTCTATCACTGCACTTTTTCCTCAGAATGCAATATTATCGACATATGAATCATCGTTATTGAGGTTGCAATTGGTAGTTATCCGGCCGGTTGGTTAGAGTTGTGCGGGGCCCAATCCGAAGAATATTCGTATACTTGACACGCATGAATAGAGAAATAAATGCTTGTTTATCAGTCGAGACATGCATATCAACCCGGCAAATAGATGGTAATAGATGGTTAAATGTATATCTATCAGATATATGGACAGATGTGCCTTTATTTCTGCATCTGTATTTGTGAAAATTCATTGGCTCGGGCCTGGCACAATTTTAACAAACCGGCTGATAGTGTAGTGTCTAAGATGGTGATTATAATGTGTTGGTGGGTGGTGGTGAATGCATGAAGTATGGTGTGTCTGTGTTTATATATACACATGCATATACACATGCATACATACATATATACATACATATAAAGGAAAGAATATACTATATCAATATATATATATACTGTGTATATATTTATATGTGTATATGTATGTATATATGTATATATACACATATATGCATGTTCATACTGTGAATATGTATCTGACTGTGTCACACACAGACACAAACAAACACACACACGTTCCATACAGCACACACACACAAACACACACACGAACAAACAAACACACACGTCCCATACAGCACACACACACACACACAAACACACACACACACAAACACACGCACACACAAACAAAAACACGCACACGTTCCATACAGCACACAAGCACACACACACATAAACAAGCACACACACACAAACAAACACACACACACACAAACACACGTCCCATACAGCACACCAAGCACACACACACACACACACACGTTCACATACAGCACACCCAAGCACACACACACACACACACACAAACAAACACACGTTCCATACAGCACACACACACACACACACACACACACACGTCCCATACAGCACACCCAAGCACACACACCCCGCCCAGCCCAACCCCCCCCCACCCCACCCACCCACCCCAAGCCCACAGTACGTGGTGCCTCGAGCCCCTCTGACACCGGGCTCTCTCCCAGGTCTCTCTCTCTCAAGGACACCGGGTAGACCAGGATGTGTAACTGACGTCTCTCATTGTTATTGTCGTCATGTGTTGTTCTGGGTGTCATGTTATTCATCTGGTGACTCCCGGGGCGTTCTGGTGGTTCTTTATCCTTTAAAGTTCAGTAGAGAATTGTTGTTCTGTTGTCTTATCCTTTAAAGTTCAGGAAATGTTGTTGTTCTTTTATCTTTAAAGTTCAGAGAGTGTTCTGTTTTTCTTTATCTGTTAAAAGTTCAATGTGTTGTTGTGTTCTTTGTTCTTTATCCTTTAAAGTTCAGGAGAGAATGTTGTCTGTTCTTTATCCTTAAAGTTCAGGAAGAATGGTGTTTGTTTATCTTTAAATTCAGAGGTGTTCTGTTTTCTTTATCCTTTAAAGTTCAGAGAGAATGTTGTCTGTTCTAGTTTGTTCTTTATCCTTTAAATTCAGGAGAGAATGTTGTTGTTCTAGTTGTTCTTTATCCTTTAAAGTTCAGGAGAGAATTGTTGTTCTTTTTCTTATCCTTTAAATTCAGGAAGAGAAGTTTTCTTATCTTTAAGTTCAGAGAAATTTGTTCTTGTTCTTTATCCTTTAAAGTTCAGGAGAGAATGTTGTTGTTCTAGTTGTTCTTTTCTTTAAAGTTCAGGAGAGAATGTTGTTGTTCTTGTTCTTTATCCTTTATCAGGAGAATTGTTTTCTAGTTTCTTATCCTTAAAGTTCAGGAGAGAATTTTGTTTCTTGTTGTTTCTTTATCATTTTAAAGTTCAGGAGAGAATGTTGTTGTTCTTTTTTCTTATATTTTTAAATTCAGGAGAGAATGTTGTTTTTGTTGTTCTTTATCCTTAAAAGTTCAGAGAGAATGTTTGTTGTTCTATGTGTCTTATCCTTTAAAGTTCAGGAGAATGTTGTTGTTCTGTTTTCTTTATCTTTTAAAGTTCAGGAGAGAATGTTTTCTGGTTGTTCTTTATCTTTTAAAGTTCAGGAGAGAATGTTGTTCTGTTGTTCTTTATCTTTTAAAGTTCAGGAGAGAATGTTGTTGTTCTTGTTCTTATCCTTTAAAGTTCAGGAGAGAATGTTGTTGTTCTGTTGTTCTTATCTTTTTAAAGTTCAGGAGATTTTTGTTGTTCCTTTAGTGTGTTCTTTATCTTTTAAAGTTCAGGAGAGAATGTTGATACGAAAAGAGACGATAATGACAATGGTAGTAATGATACTGAGAAATTTCAAATACGGGAATAATAACGATAATGATAAAGGTAATAATAATGAAAATAATCACACCAACAGGAGATGATTAGAACGATAATGATATAAAACAATGTGTTGGATCATTACCATCTTCGCAGCATTGAAATCTCCGACGACATTCATACCCGTCCAGTGACTCATCAGTGACTCATCAGTGACTCATTCATGACTGACTCATCATCTTAAGAATATCCAAAAAAAATGAGATTAGAAACCTATAATTATCCAAGAACGAGAAAACCAAACTAAGGTTATTAAAAATGAGAGTCCCGACCTATAACTATCCAAAAAACGAGAATAACAACTTCTAATTATCCAAAAAAAAAACGAAAATGCGAAATGCTCTAGGATTATCAAACAACTATAATTATCAAAAAAGATACGAATCTATGATTATCCAAGAACGAGAATACCAACTTATAATTATCCAAAAACGAGAATACCAACTTATAATTATCCAAAAACGAGAATACCAAAAATAGGATTATCCAAGAACGAGAATACCAACAAATATCAAAAATGAAATAAACCAATAATTATCCAAAAATGAGAATACCAACCTATAATTATCAAAGAACGAGAATACTAACCAATGATTATCAAAGAACGAGAATACCAACCTATAATTATCCCAAAACCTATGATTGTCCAAAAATGAGAGTACCAAACTATAATTATCCAAAATCAATTACACTGCAAATTACGGTCTTTGAATTACCTTATACTGACATGAACAACCAAGAATTATCCCAGAATGAAATTACTAACAGGGCACTACGATCTCTAAATTACCCAACAATGATGTTACCGACCTAGAATTACCCAAATATGAGACCACCGTCCAAAAATTACCTAAAATGAGATCAACAGGTTAGAATAACCATGAAATTTCAACCCCCCTCCCCCCCAAAAAAAAGAGAGAGAAAGAAAGCAAGAAAGAGAAAAAAGAAAAAAGAGAAAAAGAAGAAAGAAAGAAAGAAAGAAAGAAAAGAAAGAAGAAAGAAAGATATTTAATTAACCATCCCCAAGTTACCTTTAAACGGGGCTACCATCAAAGAATTCCCCTAATAATGTGATAATAACCTTAGATGATGATGTCAGAGCAAAATAAAATTACCAAATTAGAAATACCACAAATGTAATTAACCTTAAAATTATGTATAGAAAAAAATATGCAAAATCATCCCACCCACCGCTAAATAAATGAATAAATAAATAAAACCCACTCACCGCTAAACGAACCGCTAAACAAATGAAAGAATAAACAAACAAATAAATAAACATAAGAGAATATGATAAAAAAAAATAAAGCCAAAGAGAGAGAGAGAGTAACCCAAGGACCTCATTAACACCCAATTAGGAGCGGAACAAGTACTTCCTCATCATCGCTAAAGCAAGAACTTTTTTATTTCTTATTCTTCTTTCTTCCTTCGTGTGTCTCATAATAGGTGCAGGACACGGCGAGAGTGACGGCGACATGCAGAACAATAGGACGCATTTCCTGTTGTCACCAAGAGGCTTTTTTCTGGCTTTCTCGTAGGGAGGTTGTCGGGCTGTCTGTGATGGGTTGTTGAGGACTTTGGTTGATGTCGAGAGAGAGGTTGGTCGAGTGGGTTGTGTGTTTTGCCGAGGATTGTGGTCGTTGGGGTGTTTTAGTCGTTTGAAGGGGGTCGAGTTGATTTCTGGAGGGCGTTTGTTTGAATGAAGGGTCGTTTTGATGTTTAAGGGGTCTGTTTATGTTTGTTAAGGGGTCTTTGATGTTTAAGGGTCGTTTGTTTGGGTTTGATGTTGGGAGTGTTTGAGTAAGGAGTCGTTTTGAAGTGGTTTGATGTGGGTCGTTGATTGTGGCGGGGGTCGTTTTGATGTCTACGGGGTCGTTTTGATGTTTAAGGGGGTCGTTTGATGTTTAAGGGGGTCGTTTGGTCTTTCGTTTGATGTCTACGGGGTCGTTTGATGCTAAGGGGTCGTTTCGATGAACTAAGGTGGTCGTTTGATGTTAAAGGGGTCGTTGATGTTTAAGGGGTCGTTTTGATGTCTAAGGGGGTCGTTTCGATGTCTAAGGGGGTCGTTTTGATGTCTAAGGGTCGCTTGGGTGGTTGGCGAGTTGGTTGGTGTTTTTGGGGGAAGTCGTTTTGATGTAGGGGGTCGTTTTGATGTGCAATGAGGTCGTTTGATGTGTTGTGAGTTGTTGATGTTTTGTGGGAAGTCGTTTGATGTCTAAGGGGGTCGTTTTGATGTTTGGCGAGTTGTTTGATGTATTTTGGGAAGTCGTTTGATGTTAACGGGTCGTTTGATGTCCGAGAAATCGTTTTGGTGTTTTGGTGAGTTGTTTGACGTTTTTGGGAAAGTCGTTTGATGCTACATGGATTGTCTGATGTTCGAGGAAAGTCGTTTGATGTCTGATGAGTTGTTTGGTGTCTAAAGAGGTCATTTGATGTTCACTGGGGTCGTTTGATGTCTGAGGGGGAAGGGGGGGGTGTCGGCTGATGTTTGAAGAAGAAAGAAAACCCCATCCGTCCCTCCCCCCCTCTCATCCACCTGCCCTTCCCTCCCACCCTCATCCATCTGTCCCTCCCCCCCCCTTCTCAGCCACCTGCCCTTCCTCCCACCCTCATCCATCTGTCCCTCCCCCCCCCTTCTCATCCACCTGCCTTCCCACCTCCATCCATCCCCTCCCCACCCCTCTCATTCCAGCTGCCCTTCCCTCCACCCCTCCCCCTTTCTCATCCACCTGCCCCTGCCTCCCTCCACTTGCCCTTCATCCATCTGTCCCTCCCTCCCTTCTCATTGCCCTTCCTCCCACCCTCATCCATTGACCCCTCCCCTTTCATCCACCTGCCCTTCCCCACCTTCATCCATCTGCCCCTGTCCCTCCCTCCCCCTTCTCATCCACCTGCCCTTCCCTTCCCACCCTCATCCATGTACCCCTCCCCCTTCTTCATCCACCTGCCCTTCTCCCACCCTTCATCCATCTGTCCCTCCTCCCCTTCTATCCCTGTTCCCCCCCCCTTCTCATCCACCTGTCCTCCCCCCCCTTCTCATCCACCTGTCCCTCCCCCCCCTTCTCCATCCACCTGCCCCTTCCCACCCTCATCCCTCTGCCCCTCCCCCTTCTCATCCACCTGCCCTTCCCTCCCACCCTCATCCATCTGTCCTCCTCACCCTTTCTCATCCCTGCCCTTCCTCCCACCCTATCCATGTACCCTCCCCCTTCTCATCCACCTTGCCCTTCCCCCCCCCTCATCCATGTACCTCCCCCCCCTTCTCATCCACCTGCCCTTCCCTCCCTACCCTCATCCATCTGTCCCTCCCCCCCCCTTCTCATCCATGCCCTTTCCTCCCACCCTCATCCATGTACCCCCATCCCCCTTCTCATCCACCGTGTTCCTCCCCCCCCCTTCTCAGTCACCTTGCCCTTCCTCCCACCCTCACCCTCATCCATCTGTCCCTCCCCCCCCTTCTCATCACCTGTCCCTCCCCCCCCCCCTTCTCATCCACCTGCCCTTCCTCCCCCTCATCCCATCTCCCCTCCCCCCCCCTTCTCATCCACCATGCCCTTCCTACCCACCTCATCCATGCCCCTCCCCCCCCACCGTTTCTCATCCCACCTGCCCTTCCCTCCCACCCTCATCCACTGCCCCTTCCCTCGTTCGATGTTTTGACACGTTGCCTGTGTCCTGAGGGGCAGTCGTTTCATATTTTGATGTTGGATGGGGTGAGATGATGTTTGTGTGACTTTCCTCAGGGGATTGTCAGAGTGCAATGTTGGGTGATGTTTATTTACCAATCTTTTTTCTCCTTTCTTTCTTGGTGGGGGGGGGGGGTGATATATGTTGTCTGATGTTTAACGATGTTTAACGATAGTGTGTGGGTACTTGTTTGTCGTTTGTTGTGGGTCTTGATCCTTTCTGCTCAAGTTTATGAGGTGATTACGATAAAGTTAATATTACTTTAATATTAATAATTAAAGTTAATATTATTTTGCGTCTTGTTAATATACGGAATTTACCGTGAATGTTCACTCATACAAACATAATTAAACTGGGATTAATGAATTCATATAAAAGCTTTATAGATCTTATATTGACTTTATACCAAGA
>NW_020870237.1:190758-198258 GCF_003789085.1 Penaeus vannamei | reverse complement strand
CTATCACCTATTCTTTTATGCCTGTCACCTGTTCTTGTCTATTCTTTTATAGTGCTTCCATCCCTGTCACCCCTCTCCTATCACCTATTCTTTTATGGTGAATTATATTATCTTATCTCTTGTTCTCATAGTCCTATTCCTTTATTTTTCGTGCTTATTACCTATCCCCTGTCCTCGCCTATATTTATTTATCTATACTCCCATCATACCTGTCACCGCATATCACTATTCTCCTATTCTCACCTATTTCCTTTACGGTGCATGTACACTTATGTTTTATACCTGTTCTCACCTATAATTTTTTTATGATCCATCCACACCTGTCACCTCCTATCCCCTATTCTTTTATGGCGAATCTCTACCTATCCCCTGTTCCCATCCTATTCCTTATTTCGTTTTATACCTATCCCTCTTCCTCACCTTTTATTTTAGTCCCTCCCATACCTCCAACCTCCTATCCCCTATTCTTTTACGTTAAATTTATACCTATCACCTGTTCTCTCCTATTCCTTTATTTCGTGTTTATACCTATCCCCTGTCCTCGCCTATTATTTTATACTCCCTCTATACCTGTCACCTCGTATCACCTATTCTCCTATTCTCACCTATTCCTTTACGGTGCATGTACACTTATGTCTATACCTGTTCTCACCTATAATTTTTTTATGATCCATCCACACGTGTCACCTCCTATCCCCTATTCTTTTAAGGTGAATTTATACCTATCACCCGTTATCTCCTATTCCTTTTTTCGTGTTTATACCTACCCCCTTCTTTTCTCGCCTTTTATTTTATAGTCCTCCCATACCTTATCCAACCTCCCTATCCCCTATTCTTTTATGGTGAATTTATACCTATCACCCGTTATCTCCTATTCCTTTAATTCGTGTTTATACCTATCCCCTCTTTCTCGCCTATTATTCCATACTCCTTCCATACCTCCAACTTCCTATCCCTATTTCTTTTACGTAAATCGCCTGTTCGCTCCTATTCCTTTAATTCGTGTTTATACCTATCCCCTCTTTCTCGCCTATTATTCCATACTCCTTCCATACCTCCAACTTCCTATCACCTATTCTTTTTTTTAAATTTAAACCTGTTCTCTCCTATTCCTTTAATTCGTGTTTATACCTATCCCTTCTTCTCGCCTATTATCCCATACTCCTTCCATACCTCCAACTTCCTATCACCTATTCTTTTTTTATACCTTATCTAAACCTGTTCTCTCTATTCCTTTAATTCGTGTTTATACCTATCCCTTCTTCTCGCCTTTTATCCCATACTCCTTCCATACCTCCAACTTCCTATCACCTATTTTTTTTTACGTTAAATTTAACCTCGCTATTTATTTTTACACTCCTTCCATGCCTCCATCTTCCTATCACCTCCACATACGAAGTAAACATAACCCTATTACCAGGCGTCACTAGCTGGTATGTGCCGTGGGTGGTACCCCCGTCCGTGGCAGTGCCGGGTATGACGTGTTTCATTTCTGGACTCGTCCTTGAACTAGTCAATTCAACGGCGGGTATTTTCCACGGAGCGAGAGCAGGGGGGGGGGGGGAGAAGGTGCACGGGAAGCAGAGGGGCACGGAGAAGAGCCACACGGGAGCGAAGAAAGGGGGGGGGGGGGGAGAAGGGGGAGACAGGGAGAGGGGCAGTTCAGAAAACAGGGTGGGGGGGAGAAGGTACACGGGAGCGAAGAACAGGGGGGGTGGGGGGAGAAGGGTGCACGGGAGCGAGGGGCAGAGGGGGTGGGGGGGGGAGAAGGTGCACGGGAGCGAGGGGCAGGGGGTGTGGGGGGAGAAGGTGCAACGGGAGCGGAAAGAACAGGGGGGTTGGGGGGGAGAAGGTGCACGGGAGCGAAGAACAGGGGGGTGGGGGGAGAAGGTACACGGGAGCGAAGCAGGGGGGGTGGGGGGGAGAAGGTGCACGGGAGCGAAGAACAGGGGGGGTGGGGGGGGAGAAGGTGCACGGGCGAAGCGGGGGGGGGGGGGGAGAAGGGCACGGAGCGAAGAACAGGGGGGGTGGGGGAGAAGGTGCACGGGAGCGAAAGAGCAGGGGGGTGGGGAGGGGGAGAAGGTGCAACGCGAGAGGGGGCAGTTCTGAAAGCAGGGGGGGGGGGGGAGAAGGTCCATGCACGCGTGACAAGCATGTGGGCAGTCGAAACATGTTTATGAATAATGTAGTGAGTGTTGGGTTTGTGTGTTGGGGTGTGTGTGAGTGTGTTGGGTGTGTCTGTGGGTGTGTGTGTGTGTGGTGGTGTGTGTGTTGTGTGTGTGTGTGTGTTGTGTGTGTGTGTGTGTGTGTGTTGGGTGTGTGTGTGTGTGTGTTGTGTGTTGTGGGTGTGGGTGTGTTGTGTTGGGTGTGTGTGTGTGTGTGTGTGTTGCGTGTGTTTGTGTGTGTTTGTTGCGTGTGTTTGTGTGTGTTTGTTGCGTGTGTTTGTGCGTGTGTTTGTGTGTGTTTGTTGCGTGTGTTTGTGTGTGTTTTTGTTGTATGTTTGTGTGTGTGTGTTGTGTGTTGTGTGTGTGTTGTGTGGTGTGTGTGTTGTGTGTGTTTCGTGTGTGTGTACGTGTAAGTGTGTGTGTTGCGTGTGTTGTGTCGTGTGTGTGTGTGTGTGTACGTGTAGTGTGTGTGTTTGCGTGGTGTTTCGTGTGTGGTCTACGTGTAAGTGTGTGTGTTTGCGTGTGTTTCGTGTGTGTGTGTGTGTACGTGTAAGCTGTGTGTGCGTGTGCGTGTTTCGTGTGTGTGTGTGTACGTGTAATGTGTGTGTTTGCGTGTACGTGTAAGTGTGTGTGTTTGCGTGTGTTTCGTGTGTGTGTGTGTGTACGTGTAAGTGTGTGTGTTTTGCGTGTGTTTCGTGTGTGTGTGTGTGTGTACGTGTAAGTGGTGTGTTTGGTGTGTTTCGTGTGTGTGTGTGTGTGTGTACGTGTAAGTGTGGTGTTTCGTGTGGTGTGTTGTGTGTACGTGTAAGTGTGTGTTTGCGTGGTTTCGTGTGTGTGTGTGTGTGTACGTGTAAGTGTTGTGTTTGCGTGTGTTGTTGTGTGTGTGTGTACGTGTAAGTGTGTGTGTTTGCGTGTGTTTCGTGTGTGTGTGTGTGTGTACGTGTAAGTGTGTGTGTTTGCGTGTGTGTGTGTGTGTGTACGTGTAAGTGTGTGTGTGTGTGTTTCGTGTGTGTGTGTGTGTGTACGTGTAAGTGTGTGTGGTTTGCGTGTGTTTCGTGTGTGTGTGTGTGTGTACGTGTAAGTGTGTGTTTCGTGTGTGTGTGTTTGTGTGTACGTGTGTTGTGTGTGCGTGTGTTTCGTGTGTGTGTGTGGTGTGTACGTGTAAGTGTGTGTGTTTGCGTGTGTGTGTGTGTGTTGTGTGTACGTGTAAGTGTGTGTGTTTGTGTACGTGTATAGGTGTCGTGTGTTTCGTGTGTGTGTGTGTGTGTGTAGAGTGTGTGTGTGTTTGCGTGTGTGTGTGTGTGTGTGTGTACGTGTAAGTACGTGGATGTGTTGGTGTCGTGTGTGTGTGTGTGTGTGTGTGTGTGTGTACGTGTAAGTGTGTGTGTTTGCGTGTGTGTGTGTGTACGTGTGTGTGTGTGTGTGTGTGTGTGTGTGTGTCGTGTTGTGTGTGTGTGTGTGTGTAAGTGTGTCTTGTGTGTGTGTGTGTGTGTGGGTGTGTGTGGTGTAGTACTACAGGTGAAGGTGAGTGAATTAGTGAAGAAGGTGGTGAAAGTGGATCGAGGGAGAAGGAAGGAGGGAATGAGGGAGAAAAAAGAGCAGGGAAGGGGTAAGCAAGAGAAGGGAAGGAGGAAGAAGGAACAAAAGAAGAGAGGGAGGAAAGGGGGAGCAAAAGAAGGGAGAAGAGAAAATAAGAGGGATGGAAATTGGGAAGCAAATTGGGAGGGAGCAATCAGAGGGGAGGGAGGGAGGGGAGGGGAAGGGAGGCAGGGAAGGAGCAAAGAAGGGAGGGAAGGAGGGAGCAATCAAAGGGGAGGAGGAAGCAAGAGAATGGAGGGAGGAAGGGAGCAAGAGAAAGGGAGGGAGTGAGGGAGGAGCATCAAGGGGAGGGAGGGAGCAAGAGAATGGAGGCAGGGAAGGAGGCAAGAGAAGGGAGGGAGTGAGGAGGGAGCAATCAGAGGGGAGGGAGGGAGCCAAGAGAATGGAGGCAGGGAAGGAGCAAGAGAAGGGAGGGAGGGAGGGAGGGAGGGAGCAATCAGAGGGGAAGGGAGGGGAGGGAAGGGAGGGAGGGGAGATGTTGGTCAGTGTGGTCGTCTCGTGGAGCTCCCAGTGTGCCTCCGACCTCTTGTTGTGGTGGTCCAGTTTCTTCGGCGCGGAGCCCACGTAGTTTTCCGTTTTCTGTTGCAGTCGCCGTTCATTTTTTTTCCCGTTTTCTGTTGCAATCGTCTATACTTTTTTTCTGTTCTTCTTTTTCTCTTTTCTTTCGTTTTGTTCTGGTTTCTTTTTTTTCTGTTTTCTTTTTTTTCTTTTGTTTTCTGTTTTTTATTTTTTCTATTGTCTTTCTTTTGTTTTCTTCTGTATTCTTTTCCTCTTGATCTTGAGTTCTTATTTTGTTTTCATTCTTTCTTGTTTATTCATTCTTTCGTCTTTCTGTTTCTTTATTTTCTTTTTGTTTCGTATTTCTTTTCTTTCTTTTACCGTTACTTATTCTCTTCTCTTTCTGTTTACTCTTTCTATCCGTTTATCTTCTTTTTTCTCTCTTTTTATCTCTTCTTTCTTATGTCTATTCTTCGTCTATTTATATCTTTCATCCTTTTCTTTCTCTATTTATCGACAATTTATTACTCATTTATCTCTCTCTTTTTCTTTTTACCTCTCGAATTATCCTGCTAATTATCCTTCTCTCTACTTACATCTTTCTCCCTATTTAATTTTCTCTCTATTTATATCTTTCTCTTCTTATAGTCTCCTCTCTTTACTTATATATTAATTTCTACTTATCTGATAGTATATTTTTTCTCTACTTCTGTCTTTCTCTCTCTACTTATAAATGTTCACTCAACTTATCTTTGTCTCTACTTATAAATTTCGCTTTACTTATGTCTTTCATTCTCCTTAATTCCTTCTCTCTACTTATGTGTTTCTATCTACTTATATTCTTCTCTCTACTTATATCTTTCCCTTTAATTATCTTTCTCTCTACTTATTTGTTTCTATCTACTTACGTATTTCCTTCTACTTACATATTTTTCTCTCTACTTATATCTTTTTCTTTACTTATATTCTACTTGGCTTGTATATTTACTTATTTTCTTTATTCTTATACTTCCCGTCTACTTATATTCCACTTTACTTGTATATTTACTTATTTTTTCTCTCTACTTACTTACTTACTTTTACTTCTACTTATATTATTCTCCTTTACTTATATCTTTTTACTCTACTTATATCGTCTCTACTTATATTTTCGTTTCTACTTAAAATTCTCTCTTACTTATGTTTATTTTTACTTATGTCTCTCCTCTACTTCATTATGTCCTTCTACTTTCTTTTTTTCCTACTTACATCTTTTTATTTACTTATAACTAATTAGGAAAAAAGTGAATAGTGTGTTAAGTGTTTGGTATAAGTTTTATTTATTATCACTTATTTTTCTTTTCTCTTTCGCTAGTAAAAGATAGAAAATGTGAGAAAGAGAGAAATGAGAGAGGGAAGATAAAAGTGAAATAGTGATGATATGAAATAGAACAAGAAAGAGAAAAAGAGAGAAAATAATAAGATAGAAGCGGAAAAAATATATAAGAATGCTGTAAATAGAAACAAGATAGATAAAAAAAGAAAGAAAAGAAAATCTCGAGGATAAGAAAAAAAATATATATATATATCGGTGAATTACATTTCCTTTTTCGTCCATTTTTTCGCTTTTTGACATTTCGAGAGAAGAAAAAAAGTGTTTTTTTTTTAAATCAAGGATATTGAAAAAAAGAAAAGAAAAAAAAATATATATATATTATCCTCTTCGTCATCATCGTCATCCTTACGTCATCCTTATTTCTCTACTAATAAGGACTGATAACGGGTATCTGGACAAGAGGAAAATCTGTTATCTTCAAGCAGCGACGCAGCGAGTGTGGTAAGTGTGGGAGAACCGTGTTACGAGAGAGAGGGACGGGAGGTGATGCGAGTCACGGGGAGAGTTAGAGGAGGGAGGGAAAGGGAGGAGGGAGGTGGAGGGGGAAGCAGGGAGGGAGAGAGGAGAGGCAGAGGACGACGGAAGGGGAGGGGAGAAGTTTAGAGGAGCGGAGGATGAAGGGTGTAGGGAGGTGGAACGGGGATAGAGGCGAGGGAGGGAAGGGGAGGAGGTTAGACGGAAGGGAGGGAGAGGGATAGTAGGTAGGAGGGTGAAAGGAGAGGGGGAGGGAGAGGGATAGCGGTGGACGATTAGGAGAGGGAGAAGAGGGGAGAGAGGGGGGAGGGAGTTAGAGTGGAGGAGGAGAGGTTATGGGAGGTGAGGGGGGGGAAAGGGGAGGAGTTAAGGAGGGAGGTCGATAGGGAGACGGAGGGCGAAGGGGAAGGAGTTAAAACAGGAGGGGGATGGAGAGGGTGTGGAGGGGAGGGTGGAGAAGGAAGGGGAGGGGAAGGAGAAGGGAGGGGTAAGGGAGAGGAGTGAAGGTAGGAGAAGAAGGAAGGAGGGAGGGAGAAAAGAGGCATGAGAAGGAGAGTGAGCGAGAGGAGAAGACATAAGAGAGAGGAAGGGAAATGGAAGGGGTGGAAGATGGAGAGGAGAGAGAAAGGAGAGGAGAGAGAGAGAGAGAGAGGAGAGGAGAGAGAAAGGAGAAGAGAGAAGAGAGAGGAGAGAGAGAGAGAGAGAGAGAGAAGAGAGAGAGATTAGCGAAATCTGCCATTTCCTCCTTCCTTTTTCCATCCATTCTCTCCTTTACAACTCTTATCCTAAATCTCTCTTTCTTCCCTCGCTTCCTTCTTATTTAACACACATCCACTGTGTCTCCTACCTTACCGCCCCTCCTTACCTTCCCCTCTTCCCTCTCTCACTAACTTCTCCTCTCCCATCTCTCTCCCTTCACTCCTTCCCATTCTTCTCCTGTCCCGTCTCTCCCTTTTTCCTCTTCTTTCCCTCCTCCCTTCCTTCCTCCCGTCCCACCTCGCTCCTTTTTTCCCCTCCTCCATCCTCCTTACCTCCTCCCCATTCTCCCACATTCCTTCCTTCCAACCCTCGCTCATATCCCACCCTCCCTCCCTCACTTCCCCTTCCCATCACCCCACCTCGCCTCCCCATCTTTCTCCCCTCCACCTTACTTGCTGTAGTTCACCTGCCTTCCCATTCCCCCTTCCATCCTCCCTCCTCCCCTCTTCCCTCCCTCTCCTTCCCATAATCCACCCACCACCCTCTCCCACCTCCCCCCTTCCCATCCTCCCCCTCCCTCCCATCCCTCATTCCCTCCCTTCCTGCCCTCCCTTCCCTCCCTCCCCCTTCCCTATCTCCCCCCTCCCCTCCCATCCCCCTCTTCCCATCCTCCCTCCTTCCCTCCCACCC
>NW_020870237.1:178258-183258 GCF_003789085.1 Penaeus vannamei | reverse complement strand
CCCCCCTTCATTCATCCCTCTCCCCTTATTCATCTTCACTTCCTTTCCTTCATTTATACCTTCGTTTACTCAAAAATATTGATTCATAATGATATCAAGTACAACAAGAAATATCAATGAAAACGAACATAATTTATTCAATGCAAATCTCATTTAATGCAATGTGTCTATCTATTGCAATGCCTAGATTATGCTGAAATTAATGATGTATCTAATGATTGATTAGATACATATATGACCTATTTCCTCCTCCTACTCCTCCTCCTCCTTCTCTTTCTTCTTCTCCTCCTCCCCCGCCTTCTTTCTCTTTTCTCTCCTTCTTTCTTCTCCTCTTCCTCCTTCTTTCTTTTTCTCCTCTTCCTCCTTCTCTTTCTTTTTCTCCTCTTCCTCTTCCTCCTCCTCCTTCTCTTTCTTTTTTCTCCTCCTCCTTCTTCTTCTTTTCTTTTTCTCCTCCTCCTCCTCCCCTTTCTCCTTCTCTTTCTTTTTCCTCCTCTCCTCCTCCTCTCTTTCTTTTTCCTCTCCTCCTCTTCTCTTCTTTCTTTTTCTCCTCCTCCTCCTCCTCTCTTTCTCTCATCCTACATGTGTATCTAATAATTCATTTTATGACAGGCAGAGGATATTTAATTTCATTCAAAACACATTTAGTATTATGTGTGTAGATTGATTTAATATTATGCGTATGATCAATAAAATGTAAATAATTGATGATTAAAATGGTGGTGATGGTGATGTTACACTGATGGTGATCCTGATGGTGATGGTTGCTGTAGTAATTATGGTGATAGGCATGGTGACTGTTACTAAATAGGATAACAAGTGTAATGCGCACACACACACACACACACACACACACACACACGCACGCACGCACGCACGCACACACACACCACACACACACACACACACACACACACACACACACACACACACACACACACACACACACACACACACACACACACACACACGCACACACACACACATTTACGCAAAAAAATGAAAGCAGAAAGAGAGACAAGATAATTGGTAAATGAATAAGACAAGACGAATTAAAGGCAAAAATGAAAATGACAAAGTCAATTCGTTACAAGGTATTTAATAATTGCGTAATAAATTGCGTTTTTTTCTTTCTCTCTTTCTCTCTCTCTCTCTGTCTCTCTCCAACTCTCTGCTCATCTCTCTCTCTCTCTTCTGTCTCTTTCCTCTCTTTTCTCTCTCTCTCTCTGCCTTCCTCCCCCTCCCTCCTTCCTCTCCTCCCTCCCTTTTCTCTCTCTCTTTCCCTTCCTCCCCCTCTCCTCTCTTCCTCTTTCTTTCCTCTCCCTCCTTCCCTCCTTCTCCCCTCCCCTCCCCCCTTTTTCTCTCACTCCCCCCTCCTCCTTCCTTCCTTTCCTCCTTCCCTCCCTCCTCCCTTTTCTCTCTCTCTTTCCCTCCCTCCCCCTTCCTTCCTTTCCCCCCTTCCCCCTCCTCCTTCCTCCTCCCTCCCCCTTTTTCCTTCCCCCCTTCCCCCCCCCTCCCTTTTCTCTCTCTCCCTCCCTCCCTTCCCTCCCCTCCTCCCCCCTTCCCCCCTCCCCATACCGTCCATAACAAAAACGGCACAACATCGCCATGCGCCGTCAGCCACATGGCCAAGAGTTTCCCACATATCACATGCTGTTCCCCGCATGTTTTACCTCCCCAGCAGGACTCTTAAAGGGTTTAGCTTCTGGTGAGCTCGGATATGCTGTGTGTGTGTGTGTGTGTAGGTGTGTGGTGGTGGTGTGTGTGTGTGTGGTGTGTGTGTGTGTGTGTGTAGTGTGTGTGTGTGTGTGTGTGCAGCATAGCTATATCTATATTTATGTGTCTTTGTGTTTATATGTTTGGTTATGTATGTACACACACACACACACACACACACACCACACACACACAAACACAACACACAAACACACAAACATACACACACACACACACACACAACACACACACACACAAACACACACCACCAACACACACGCACGCACACACACACACACACACACGCACATACACACAATATATATATGATTTATATATACGATTTTTTTCCTTCACTTTCCCCCGTTCCCGGTTCTGCTAGCCTTTGCAGGAGCCCCAGTCACCCGACCCCTTCTTCCTCCTCCTCTCTCCTCTCCTCTTTTCTCTCTTCTCCTCTTTATCCTTTTTTTTCATTCTCCTCCTCCTCTTTCCTCCTTCCCTCCTCCTCCTCTTTCTCTTTCTTCTCTCTCTTCCTTCTTTTTATTCTCCCTCTTCTTTCTCCTTCACCTCCTCCTCCTCTTTCTTCTCTTCTTCTCCTTTTTATCCCTCTTTTTATTTCCTGTTCCTCTTTCCTCCTTCTCCTCCACTACCTCAGCTACCTCCATCACTCCTCCTCCTCCATTCCCTCCTCTCCGCCCCACCACGACTTCCTCCAGCACCTCCAACTCCTTCACTCCTCTTCCAATCCCACCTCCACCCCTCCACCTACTTCCACCTCCTCCTCACCCCACCCCACCTCCACCCCCCACCTTAACTCCAACTCCTTCCCCCACCTCCTCCACCCTCCCCCACCTCTCCCCCACCTCCACTCCCCCCCCCACCTCTACCTCCACTCCCCCACTCCACCCTCATCCCCACTCCACCTTCCCCCCACTCCACCCCCCCCACCCCCACCCCACCCCCATCCCCCCGCTCCGCACTACACGCCGAGACTAGGCTACGGGACCAGGTTTCGGTGGCGGCCGGTTACCGACTTTCCTTCCTGAGGTTTGGTGTGGTTTGGGCGTGGTTTGCGGGGAGGGAGGGAAAGGGAGGGGAAAGGGGGGGAAGGGAAGGGTTGGGAAGGAGGGATGGTTGAGGATGGGATGGGAGGGGTTGGGAAGGGAGGGAAGGGATGGGTTTGAGGAAGGGAGGGAAGGGAGGGAAGGGAGGGAAGGGGAAGGGTTGGGAGGGAAGGGTGGGTGGAGGATGGGATGGGATGGGAAGGGAAGGGATGGGAGGGGAAGGGAGGGATGGGATGGGAAGGGAAAGGGAGGGGATGGGAGGGGAAGGGTTGGAGGATGGGATGGGAGGGAAAGGGAGGGGAGGGGAAGGGTTGGGAAGGGATGGGAGGGAAAGGGAGGGAAGGATGGGGATGGGAGGGAAGGGTTGGGAGGATGGGGCTTGGGTTGAGAAGGGAAAAAGGGAAGAGAGGGTGAGGAATGGATGGGAGGGAAAAAATAAAGGGAAGGGAGGGAAAGAGAGGAAGGGAGGAAAGGAGGTGCTGGGTGGAGTGGAAGGAGGGTAGGGAGGAGGGAAAGAGGAAAGGAGGAAGTGGGTTGATGGACGGAGGGGAGGGAGGGAAAGGAGGGGAGTGAGGGAGGGAAAGGAGTCAAGGAAGGAAGGAGGAGTGAGAAAGGAAAGGGAGGGGAAAAAGTGGAATGAAAGAATGAAGAAGGAAAAAAAGGGAGAAAGATGACAAGTAGGAGGAGAAAGAAGGAAGGGAGGGAGGGAAGGAAGAAAAGAGTGAGAGACAAGGAAGAGAAAGACGAGGAAAAGGAAGAAGGGAAAGAGGAGGAATGAAGAACGAAATGAGGGAGGAGAGGAAGGGAGGAGCGAAGGAAGGAGAAAGAGATGGAAGAAAGAAGGGAGTGAGGGAAGGAGGGTCAGTGAGATGGAGGGAGCTAGGGAGTAGGGAGTGACAGAAGGAGATAGGAAGAGTTAGTGGGAGGGATTGTTGGAAGGGAAGGGTGGAGGGAGGGAAGGGAGGGAGGGAGGGAGGGAAGGAAGGAAGGATGGTTGGATGGATGGAAGAGGGGAGGAGGAATGAATGGAGAGAAGAGAGAGAGAGAGAGAGAGAGAGAGGAGAGAGAGGAGAGAGAGAGAAGAAAGAAAAGAGAAAGAGAAAGAGAAAGAGAAAGAAAAAGAGAGAGAGAGAGAGAGAGAGAGAGAGAGAGAGAGAGAGAGAGAGAGAGAGAGAGAGAGAGAGAGAACCTTTTGGCATCCTACTTTGAGCACTAAAGAAACACCTGTAAAACCCCTCAGGCAGTCTACAGGTAAATTCAGAACCCTAAATTTTTTGTCTTCTTTCAACCCTTTTTTTTTTGCAATTTGACTCTCATTTTCCTCTTTTCTCTCTCACAGCACACACTCTCTCTCTATCTATCTCTCTCTCTCTCTCTCTCTCTCTCTCTCTCTCTCTCTCTCTTCTCTCTCCTCTCTCTTCTCTCTCTCCTCCTCCCTCCCTCCCTCCCTCCCCCCCTCTCTCTCTCTCTCTCTCTCTCTCTTTTCTCTCTCAATTCTCTCTCTCCTCTCTCTCTTATTTCATATCTCCATCTATCTATGTATCTCTACCTTTCCATCTCTATCTCTATCTATCTTTCTCTCCTCTCGCTGGGGAGACGAAAACGTAACAAGGAATGTCATGATTAACGGTCTTTTGCTTGTTATTCCTTCGTTCGTGTCTTTTAGGGTAACATTTCTCTTAATGATGTTTTCTTTCTCTTCATCCCCGTGTTTCATTTTCCTCTTTTTTGTTTTCATTCCCTCTCTTTCCTGCACGTGTTTCTATGTGACTTTGTCTGTCTCTCTTGTCTCTTTTCTCCTTCTTCCTTCTATTTCTCCTACTTCATCACTTTCTCCTTCTCCTCTTTCTCGGTTCTCGATCTCGGCCTCGCTCTCTGTCTCTGTTCTCTGTCTCTGTCTCTGTCTCTCTTTCTCTCTCTGTCTCTTCTGTTCTCTCTGTCCTGTCTGTTCTCTCTCTCCTCTCTCTCTCTCTCTAAACTCTCTCTCTCTCTATCTCTCTCTCTCTCTCTCTCTTTTCTCTTCTCTTCTCCTCTCTCTCTGTTTCTCTCTCTCTTTCTCTTCTCTTCTCTCTCTCTCTCGCTTTCCTCTCTCTCTCTTCTCTCTCTCTCTCTAACGCTCTACCTCTCCGTCTCTTCTCTCTGCTCATCTCTCTCCTTCTCTCTCCTCCTCTCTCCTTCTCTCTCTCTCCCTCTCTCCTCCTTCTCCGCTCCCTCCCTCCTCTG
>NW_020870237.1:171135-177012 GCF_003789085.1 Penaeus vannamei | reverse complement strand
ACATTATACCATAACAGTATACTATGCACATCCACGCACACACACTGTACCACACACACAACACACACTCACAACACATTACACACTCATATATATCGATGTGTATGTGTGTTGTGGTGTGAGAGAGTTTGGGTGTTTGATTGATTTGTGTTGTATGTATGTGTGTTGTGTGTGTGTATGTATGTGTGCTGTGTGGTGTGTTGTGTGTTTTGATGTGTGTGTGTGTGTGTGTGTGTGTATGTATAGTTGTGCGTGTGTGTGTGGCGTGTGTGTGTGTATGTATGTATGTATGTATGTGTTGTGTGCGTGTGTGTAGTGTGTGTAATGCAAGAATATACCCATACCAACCAGAACTCCGGAAGAATGGAAACTTACTCCGACCCACAAGAATATGAACAGAAACGACAGTTTTCCTTCAACCTTTCGACAAATAATCATCACCCATCACGACACCGAGCTGGGGGAATAACGTTCCACGTGTTCAACCGAGTTCAAACTATGAGTGCACACGGGGAGTGGATATTCCTGCCATCACCTCTCTGCTAATGGCCGCATTTCTCGTTCACTAATACTATAGGGCCTGTTGGTTCATCGATTCATTGGCAGTCTTGCTTGAAGCTTACCGTATCACTTCAACAACCCTGGCAGCTGATATAAAGCTGCCATTAATATGCAAATTCGGATCATAGTATCAGCCCCGTAGTAACAAACATCACTGCGTCCCGGACCTCAAACAACAAAACAAATCTGAACTTTCGTTTTCACCTGGTAACTACAGGGTGGGCAACTCCCCTCCCCCATCTCCTCTTTCCTTTCCTCCGTCCCCTCCTCTCTCTCTCTCTCTCTCTCTTCTTCTCTCTCTCTCTCTCTCTCTCTCACTCTCTCTCTCTACTTTCTCTCTCCTCTCTCTCTCTCTCTCTCTCTTGTCTCTCTCTCTCCCCTTTCACCCTTTCCTCGTCTCTGTTTCTCTACTTGGGTTTGTATATATTATATATATCTCTCTCTTTCTATTCGTTCTCTCTATCTTTCTCTCTCTCTCTCTCTCTCTCTCTCTCTCTTCTCTCTCTCTCTCTCTCTCTCTCTCTCTCTCTCTCTCTCTCTCTCTCTCACACCCCACCACCACACACTCACTACTACACTCAGAGAGGATAGAGAGAAGAGAGAGAGAGAGAGAGAGAGGAGAGAGGAGAGAGAGGAAGTGGAGAGAGAAGAGAGAGAAGAGAGAGAGAGAGAGGTATGTTATATATCATATATATATATATATAGTATAATATATTATATATATATATATATATATATATATATACATATTATATTATTGATGATAGATTAGATAGATAGACGATGATTAATTAGTAGATAGATAGATAGATAGATAGGATAAAGAGATTAGATAGATAGATATAATATATAGATAGAGATAGATAGATGAGAAGGGCTGGAGGAAAGAGGAAAGAGAGATGGAGAGAGAGAAAAAGAAAAATATATTTATCAGTATAAACCCTTCAACAAAACAGCAACACTCGCAATACGGGAAATATATAGAAATAGATCATACAAAAAAAAAAAAAATTCCAAATGAATCAACCAGTGAGACAAACATTGACAAAAAAAAAAATAAAAAATAAAGAAAAATAAAAATCAAAATCACAACCCCCTCCCCCTCCCCCTCCCCCGCCCGACCACAAAGAGAAACGCAACCTCCACATTTACAAAGAAAAAAAAAAAAAAAAAACGAAAAAAAATAAACAAAAGCAAAAAAAAAAAAAAAAAAAAAAAAAAAAAAAAAAAAAAATTAAACAAGTGAAAAATGGTGCGCAAATAAAGTTGTTAAAGGCGATTCATGCATCCAAAGCCGTTACGGATTTAAGTACGTTTTGCGTCCGTGGGTTGGCACTATAAACTATCTTAGCTATTTGTCATTATATTTCTATTGTTTATGTCACTTATTTGTATTTATGTATTTATTATTATGTATCATTTATGTATTATTACTATTATTATTTTATGTTCATTTATGTATTATTATATTATTATTTATGTATCATTTTATGTATTATTATATTTTATTATGTATCACTTATGTATTTATGTTTAATGTAATTTATCATGTCTTCTATCTTATCATCGTATATTTTGCATTGGCAGTTCCCTCATATTCACTGTTCATGTCTTCTTATTTTACTTATCATATTTTGTTTTGATGTCATTGTCATGTCTTCCATTTGTCATTATATTTTTATTGTTTATATCACTGTCATATCTTTATCTATCATTATAATTTTTAGTTGTTTTATGTCATTGTCATATTCTTCCATTCATCATTATATTTTGTTTTGATATTATTGTCATGTCTTCTATTTATCATTATATTTCATTATTTATATCATTGCCATATCTTCTGTTCATCATTATATTTCCCTATATTATCATTTAATGTAATATTTATATATATATTATTATATATTATTGTCATAATCTCTTCTGATTTCATTATTATCTATTATCTTTTTATTATTGCATTGCCCTCATATGTAAATTGTTATATCATTATCATATTTTCATTTCCATACAATCGTTCTACTTTTATCATCATATCATTATGATATTTTCATTATTGTATCATTATCATATTTTATTATTCCATCATGATTACATCTTTATCATTGCATTATCATATCATATCATATTACTAAATGATTATTATATTCTCATTAGCATATCATCGTTATATTTTCCTCATTATGTCATTATCATATCATATTATGGCATATAATTATATTTCATTATCATATTTATCACATCAGTTGTTCTTTGGTCGATGTGACCTTAATTACCATTAATTGGGGGTTATTAACATTTTGCTTATCATTGTGATTGATGTTGTTATTACTTTTTTATTGTTATTTTCATTGTAATAACTGCGATAATGATACGTGACGATGATGAGGATGATAATAATAATAAAAATGATGATTGTGATAATGATAATAGCAATAATGATAATGATAATGATGAATATGATGACTGTTATTATTATCAACATCGCTATATGTTTTGTCATTGTTTATTAATCCTATTCGTTATTATTGTTATTATTATTATGTATCATCCCGTTATTATTGTTATTATTATTATTATCATCGTTATTATTATCATTTATTACTTATCATTGTATCATTTTTATCTCATCATCATTATATACATTATATCATTATTATTAGCATCATTATATTACTATCATTATTCTTAGCTTATCATTATCATTAAATTACCTATCATTATTATCATTTATCCGTTATTATATATATTATTATCATTATAATCATTATCATCATAATTTATTTTATCTTTCATCATCGTTGATTCATCATTATTGTTATTATGATAATTGAGATAATGATAATAATAGAAATGATGATATAAGTTCCTCGATCGAGCAATACCTGGCTTGACTGTTAATCTGTTCACATGTTCATTTGTTCATTCCCTCGACGTTGCGTCAGGGTTCAATTGTTCATATCTAAAACGTTCTCGAAAATAAACTGAAAAGTTCATATTCGAGAGTTAGATCTTCCATGAGAGTCTTACAACGAGCCTAAGTGTTCATATCCTGAGTGTTCATCGAGGGTTTCCACAGTCTCGTATCCTGATTGTTCCACCGGTGATGAACTGTTCAGAACTTCCATGTCCAATGCGGGTCACACTGTTCATTGATTATGAAGCTCTGAAATGGTACTGAATCTTCGAGAGAGGGAAATTGGTCGAAATGTTAGGTCTTTCACACAGAGTGAAGGACATGTGAGGGGTAGAAAGAGATGAGAGAGAGAGGGGGAGGGATGGAGAAAGAGATGAGAGAGAGGGAAGAGAGAGAGAGGAGAAGACGTAGATTATGAAGAGAGGAGAGAGAGAGAGAGATGAGAGAGAGGAGAGTGAGAAGGAGAGGGGGGGGTAGGGATGAGAGAGAGAGAGGGGGGGGGAGGGAGGGAGAGAGAGAGAGAGAGATGAGGGGGTGTTCTGTGATGAGAGAGAGGGAGAGAGAGAGAGCGAGAGAGAGAGAGAGAGAGAGAGAGTGAGAGAGAGATGTTAGAGGAGAGGGGAGAGAGGGAGAGGCGGGAAAGGGATGAGGAGAGAGGGGAGAGAGAGAGAAGCAGACAAAGAAAAGATGAGAGAGAGATGAGGATAGAAGAGTGGTTAAGCCATGGTTTGAGCAGAAACCGAGAGAGGAGAAGAGAATACCGCACTACTTTTCATCTTTATCGAAATAAAGCGATGACGTGGGGCGAAAGGAAGGGAGTGTGAGAGCGCAGGTATTGGAGAGGAGGGAGAGGACTGAGAAAGGAGAGGGACCTGCGTAGAATGGGATGTTACGGTATGGTTTGGATGAGTTGAGAAAAGCAGAAATGAGATAGAGACGAGAGATGGGATCCCGATAGTATAAGCCTTCTCAGAAGTGAGAGAGAGAGAGATAGGTCTACTGAAGTAAGATTCTCCATTTTCGAGAGGTTTGTGAAAGACACCGGTTGTAAGGCAAGATGCAGATGATCTGATCTTCAAATCTAACGCGAGACGTAAGGACAGCACGCCAGACACAGCCGCAAAGAGACTGTGACCTTAGTGTATCGCAGCAGTACGCGAAGAGAGTACTTATTACATACGCGCAGGGGGCTTATCATGGTCGCTAGAGGATCACTTATTTCCCCCGCGCGCGAAGAGAGTACTTAAAAATTGCTACATAGAACTTCATTCACCCCAATACTATACCAACGTGACCTCATCGCTGGTGGTGGTGAGGTGAGTAGATCGAGAGGTATCAAGTGGGTTCGTCTTTATTATATATATTTGGGGGAGGCGAGGTGAGGGGAGGAAGAGAGAGACGTAGGGGGGAGGGAGGGAGGGGAGAGAGAGAGAGAGAGTTGTTGAGAGAGAGAAGAAGAGACCGAGAGAGAGAGAGGAGATGAGAGGAGCGAGAAGAGAGAAGAGAGAGAGAGAGGAGGAGGGGTATCTGTTGATGAGACGAGACGAGTGAATGAGAGAGACGAGATGAGGTGATTGTCTTAGAGAGAGAGAGAGGAGACGAAGATAGAGGAGAGCAACGTAGAGAGAGCTATGAGGCTCGGACCCGCAGAGGGTTGCAGAAAGGAGAGGGATAGGGAGAGAGAGAGAAGCCACGACAAAGAAGAGTATAGGTAGAGACGAAGTGATGAGAGAGACAGAGATAGAGAGAGATAGAGAGGAGTAGATATCGAGAGAGAGAGAAGTGGAGAGAGAGAGAGAGAGAGAGAGAGAGAGAGAGACAGACAGACAGACAGACAGACAGAGAGAGAGAAGAAGAAGAAGAAGAAGAAGCGGGATCTGTACTTGTGGAAGGAAGAAATGTTCGAGCTCAGGAGAATGGAAAGAACGGAGATGGGAGAAACGTTTGTGGACGAATGGTTAAGGGAAACCGAGAATTAGAGATAGTCTGGCTTTATGAAACGGACAGGAAGCATCGAGATTGTTGATGTTGAAGAGTAAACGTTGTTCGTATTGTAAAAACAGTTGCACAGGACATAATTTTGGGGGGGCTTCGACCTCCAAAATGCATGTGATAATTTTCCAAAAAAGGCTGTTTTTTTGTACTCGAGGCAGTGAAGAATGCCAATGATTTTGACTGATGCGGTGAAGTTCACACACAGGGGATCGAAAAACAAGGAGTGAACGCTTTATATGGAGAATCAGAGAAAATTTAGCGTTGGCGTGAGATTACTCCCTTGATGAAGGATTGAAGGATATACTGCGTGAGGAAAAGAAGACATCTGCGAGCTGCTGGATGCGGGAGATCTGGTGGCGATGGCGCGTTCGGAGGAAGGCGAGACCCGCGGCAGAGTGGCGAAG
>NW_020870237.1:153635-163635 GCF_003789085.1 Penaeus vannamei | reverse complement strand
ACGTCATTTTTCTGGCCCGTCGGATCACGGCGCCAAGAAATCCCATGTAAGAACCCCTCGCCACTTGCTTTCTAAAGAGACGCCCGACCCTTCCGAAGCGGCCGAGTTCGCGGGGACGGCTCCGGCTGCCGCGTCCGGGGTGGCCGTTGCGCGCCCGCTGACCGCCGGCCTCCGTAGCTCCGGGGATCATGAACGGCGCACTTACGTCCCTGATTGGCGTTCATTAGCGTGTTTAGCGGCGGTGCGGGGGCGCTTTGGTCCGCTTCGCACACAACCAATATCCTGGAAAATTTGATTTGGGCTCACCGCGCTCTTGGGCACAATATTTGGAAAATGGTGGCTGGAGAGCGCAAAACTTTAGTCAAACAACTGTGCTCTGATTGGTCCACACTGATCAATATTTGGCCAAACACGCTTCTGATTGGCTGCGAGGCGAGCGCGCTGGGGAGTGGGCGGGGCTTACGCGTCGGCCCCGGCCAATGGGAGGCGAGATTCTCTTCGACCGTCAGCAGCAGCTTGGGTGTTCTTGAAATTTTCGTTCAGATGACGACTAGACATTACGTGGCCAAGATAGCCAAGGGGATAGAGGAAGGGTTTTCTCGGAAAAAAAAGAAATATGGATGCGCGTGTGTGGTTTTATATATATATATATATATATATATATATATATATATATATATATATATATATAATATAATATATAGAGAGAGAGAGAGAGAGAGAGAGAGAGAGAGAGAGAGAGAAAGGAAAAAAAGCAACCCCTTCCCTAGAACAACACCCGCAGTCACGCTCCTTCCCAAGCCCCGCAGCCCCCTATACGAATGCCTGGCACAACAGCCCACAGGAACCGCGGCAGGAGTGGCCCGCCCGCCGGAGGGACCCGCGGCAGGGGATCCACAGACCTCTTTTTGACCGCAGAGAAGATAACTTAGTTACACGTTCTCCCGAGGCGCCGCCAAGACCGCCCGCTCCCTCGCAGCCGCCATAGATATATGCTTTATATACTGTCCTCACACGTTTGGACAACACGCACACAGCTATTATTCTCTCAACCCATTTATCTACCTNAAAACAACAATAACAACAAATACTACTCACAAAGCAAACAATAACAAACAAATACTTAACTCACAAAACAACAATAAAAACAACAAATACTTACTCACAAAGCAAACAATAACAACAACAAATACTACTACAACACAAACAACAAACAAAACAAATACTACTCACAAAGCAACAATAACAACAACAAATACTACTCCAAACAGACATAACAACAACACTACCACAAACACAATAACAACACAATACTACCACTCAACGAACAACAAGCACAACAAAACTACTACCAAAGCAACAACAACAAATACTACTCACAAAGCAACAAGAACAACAAATACACTCAAAAGCAACAAGCAACAAATACTACTACATAGCAACAATAACAACAATACTACTCACAAAACAACAAGTAACAACAACAAATACTACTACACAAAGCAACCAATAACAACAAAAATATAACTCACAAGCACAATAACAAAACAATACTACTCACAAAACAACAATAACAACAACAAATACTACTCACAAAGCAACAATAACAACAAATACTACTCACAAAGCAACAATAACAAACAAAATACTACTCACAAAGCAACAATAACAACAAATACTATCACAAGCACAATAACAACAATGACAATAATATCACAAAGCAATCAATTAACACAAAAATACTACTCAGACAAAGCGACAATAACAACACAAATACTACTCACCAAAAGGCAACAATAAAACAACAAATACTAACTCAACAAAGCAACAATAACAACAAAACTACTCCCACAAAGCAACCAATAACAAACAACAAAATACTACTCACCAACAACAATAACAACAAATACTACTCACAAAGCAACAATAACAACAAATACTACTCACAAAGCAACAATAACAACAACAAATACTACTCACAAAACAACATAACAACATCTACTCCACAAAACAACAATACAACAACAAATACTACTTCACAAAGCAATCAATAACAACAACAACAAATACTACTCACAAAGCAACAATAACAACAACAAATACTACTCACAAAGCAACAATAACAACAACAAATACTACTCACAAAGCAACAATAACAACAACAAATACTACTCACATAGGCAAACAATAACAACAAATACTACCACAAAACAACAATAACAACAACAAATACTTACTCACAGAGCACAATAACAACAACAAAGTACTACTCACAAAGCAACCAATAACAACAACAAGTATCTAACTACCTCACAAAGCAACACATAACAACAACAATCTACTCACAAACAAACAAACAACAACAAATACTACTCACATAGCAACAAAAAAACAAAATACTAACTCCACTAAAGCAACAACAACAAACAAATACTGACTCACAAAGCAACACACAAACAAATACTACTCACAAAACAACAATAAACAACAATACCTACTTCACAAAGCAACACACAACAAAACTGAACCACAAAGCAGACAACAACAACAAATTACTAACTCACAAACAACAACAACATACATAACTACTCACAAAAGCAACACAAACAAATCACTCACAAGGCAACAATAACACAACATACACAAAGCAACAAACAACAACAAATTACTACTCAACAAAGCCAACAACAACAACAAAATACTACTCACAAAGCAGACACAACAAATACTTACCACAAACAAACAACAACAAATACTACCACAAAGCAACAATAACACAACATACTAACTATCACAAAGCAACAACAACAACAAATACTACTCACAAAGCAACATACAAACAACAAATACTACTCACAAAGCAACACACAAATACTACTTCACAAGCAACAAACAAAACAAATACTACTCACATACTTTTCACAAAGCAAATAACAACAACAAATACAGCCACCAAAGCAAACAACAACAACAAACATACCTACTTCAAAACAACAACAACAAAAGCTACTCACAAAGCAACAACAACAAAATACTCACAAAGCAACAACAACAATACTACCACAAAGCACATACAACAACAAATACTACTCACAAAGCACAACAAAACAAATACTACCACAAAGCAACACAACAACAAATACTACTCACAAAGCACAAGACAGACAAATACACCAAAACAACAACAATTACAACAGTTACAAATACCTCAAGAAGCAACAACAACAACAAAATACTATGTCACAAAAACAACAATAACAAAAATCACTACCACCAAAGCAACATAAAACAACAAAATACTACTCACAAAGCAAAACAACAAACAATATACTACTCACAATAGAAAATAAACAACAACATAATACACTTTCACGAGCAAGCCAATAACAAACAACCAAATACACTGTCACAAAACAACAACATAACTAACACTCTTTGACTCTCACAAACACAACAAACAACAAATACTACTCACAAAGCACACAACAACAAATAACTCCACAGAAACGAACAACACAAACAGAATAATACTCACAAAACACAAAAACAACACAAATATACGTCGCACAAGCAAAGCATAGACACAACAAAACTACAAGGACACATAAGTGAACGATAACAAAAAGGCAAAAACAACAAGCGAGCTGACTCTACTAAAGCAGCGGAGCAACAAAACAACAACAAATACACACCACAAACGATAACACACCCAAGCAGACTGCCCCACCTGGGTAAAGTGTCCGATTTCGACCGTACGGGCTGCTTCTATGATAGGCTGCCACAACGTCCTGTTGGGCATGTCCTTCACTTCACCAATAGCCAATGACGTCACTGCGTCGCTCCCAGTCCTGGTGGTGGAAGGGGGGAGGGGGGTAGAGCGATTTGCTTTGTGTTTGGTGGTGGTTATGGGTGGTTAGTGGATTGGTTAGTGGGTGGTTGGTGGTGGTTTAGTGGGTGGTTGGGGTGGTTGGCGGGTTGGTAGGGTGTTTAGGGATGGTTGTGGGTGTTGGTGGCGTGGTTAGTGGATGTGGTTAGTGGGTGGTTGTTGGGTGTTAGTGGGTGGTTAGTCCATGGTGGTGAGGGGAGGGGGGGTTAGAGCGATTGCTTTGTGGTGGTGTGGTTAGTGGGTTTGTGGGTGGTTGTGGTGGTTAGTGGGTGGTTGTGGATGGTTAGTGGGTGTTTGGTGGTGTTATGGTGGTTGTGGTGGTTAGTGGGTGGTTGGTGGGTGGTTAGTGGATGGTTGGTTGGGTGTGGTCGGGTGTTTGTTGGTTAGTGGATGTGGTGGGTGGTTAGTGATGCGTGTGGTGGTGGTTGGTGTGGTGTGGGGTTGGTGGTGTTGTGGGTGGTTGGAGTGGTGGTAGTGGTGGTGGTGGGTGGTTAGTGTGGTTTGGGGTGGTTGGTGGTGGTTAGTGGATGTTGTGTGGGTAGTGGGTGGTTGGTGGGTGGTTGGTGGGTGTTAGTGGTGTTGTTGGGTGGGTAGTGTGGTGCGGTGTATGGGGTGGTTTAGTGGATGGTTTAGTGGGTGGTTAGTTGATGGTTAGGGGTGGTTGTGTGGTTAGTGGAGTTGGTGGTGGTATGGGTGGTGTGGGGGGTTTAGACGATTGCTTTGTGGTTGGTGGTGTTTAGTGGGTGTTAGTGGGAGGTTAGTGGGTGTAGTGGTGTGGTGGTTAGTGGTTTGGTTGTGGTGTGGGTGGTTAGTGGATGGTTAGTGGGTGGTTGGTGGGTGGGAGTGGGTGGTTAAGATGGTTGGGGGTGTAGTGGTTGGTGGCGGGTTGGTTTTAGTGGGTGGTTAGTGGATGGTTAGTGGGTGGTTAGTGGTGGTGGGGGGGGGTTAGAGCGATTGCTTTGTGGTTGGTGGGTTGTTAGTGGGTGGTTAGTGGATGTTAGTGGTGTAGTGGAATGGTTAGGGTGGTTGGTGGTGGTAGTGGGTGGTTTAGTGGTGGTTGTGGGTGGTTAGTGGAAGGTTTGGGGTTGGTGTGTTAGTGGATTGGTTGGTGGGTGGTGGTGGATGGGTTAGTGGCGTGTTAGTGGAGATGGTGTGGGTGGGTGGTTAGTGATGGGGTGGTGGTTAAGTGGGTGTTTAGTGGATGGTAGTGGTGTGGATTGGTTTTAGTGGGGTGGGGTGGTGGTTGGGTGGAGTGGTTGGTTGGTGGGTGGTTGGTGGTGGTTAGTAGATGTATGATGGGTAGTGGGTGGTAGTGGATGGGTTGGTGGGTGGTTGGTGGTGGTAGTGGAGGTATGTGGTTGTTAGTGATGGTGGTGGGTGGTGGTGAGTGGTTAGTGGGTGTTAGTGGGTGTTAGTAGTGGTTTGGCTGAGTCTTTGGTAAGGGTGTTGGGAATACCTTTGCGAGGGCTTGTAGAGAAATGGATGTGTGGGTGTATACACATGGATATGTACACACAAGTTACTGCATCATATACACATAAATAAAAGACACACCATACACACACACACTTGTGAACACATGAAAACAGAGAAACACATAGACACACTCTCGCGAACACATCATAAACACACACACAAGCACAAGCACACAAACACACGCAAGAATCGGGGTTGGAATTCTACGGAAATTCGTCTGCTAAACGGAAACAAAAGACGACCGACAGATGGTGACGTCACTACGGATTTTTTTCCGTATGCAGTATTTTTTAAAAATATTTATGAATACAGATGACTTGTATTGTATTTAAAGCAATATTGAAATATATTCTCATGTTCAAATAAAATAAATATAAAAATTTGCCGAAAACAATCATGGTATGACCTGGTACGATGTTCAAAAAGGCATAGTAATCAAGAACAGGAAAAAGACAAAGGCACAATAATTAAGAGCAGCATAAAATTGATAAAGGCATAGTAATTAAGAACGGGAAAAATATAAAGGCATAGTAATTAAGTACATGAATAGAAAAATGATAAAGGCATAGTAATTAAGAGCAGAATAAAAATGATAAAGGCATAGTATTAAGAACATGATAGAAATGATGAAGGCATAGTAATTGGAGAACGGGAAAAATTTAAAGGCATAGCAATTAAGAACCTAATAGAAATGATAAAAGGCATAGTAATAGAATAAAAATGACAAACGCATGGTAAATGAGAACAGTTGAAATGATAAAACCAAAGACACCCTTAAAAAAAAAAAAAAAAAAAAAAAAAAAAACGACAAGGACATACGACAAAGAAATAACAGACAGAACAGAAACTACAGGACCACATACCGCTTCAGGATCGTAGCCCCAGTAATAGTGGATGTTCTGGCCGACCTCATAGTCCCGGGTGCAGATCCTCCGTTGGGTGTAGTCGTCGTGGCCGATGGGGCATTGGGACGCCCAAGCCTAGGGGGGAGGAGGGGAGGGGGCTTCAGCATAAGGCGGAGGTGAAGAACAGAGAAAGAAGACGGAGTAGAAAAGAGAAACACGCATGTGTGCCAATATAACATACCTACAGTGCGGTACATATATAAACAAATGAAAAACAAACACACACACACACACACACACACACACACACACACACATATAAATATATATATATATATATATATATATATATATACATATATATATATGGATATAGATATAGATAGATATATGTATGTATATACAATATATCTATACACACACACACACACACACCACACACACACACACACACATACACACACACACACCACACACACACACACACACCACACACACACACAACACACACATAATATATATATATATATATATATATATTATATATAATATATAATATATATATATGTATATATGTATATATATATATATATATATATATATATTATATATATATATATATATATATATAATATATATAATATATAATATATATATATATGTATGTGTATGTGTATGTGTGTATAATATATATATATATATATATATATATAATATATATATATATATATGTATATTTATATATATATATATATATAATTATAACCACACACAACATACACACACACACACACACACACACACACACACACATACACATATATACACACACACACCAGTATGAAAAGTACGGTAGATGCACACTTAAGTGATTTAAGGTAGTCAAACGATCAAAATGATTATGTAACATCGATATGGAACGAGGGACTTACTAATAGTTTAATGGACTTTGAAAATATTGTTACCTGAAAAGTTTCAGGAGTGCACTCTGGAAGTGCGCACTTGGCAACCGTTGCACACTTCATCTTTTTTTTTTGTGCACACCCGAGATCTCGTCGAAAAGTGCTTTCCATAGGGCACACACACACACACACACACACACACACACACACACACACACACACAACACACCACACACACAACAACACACACACACACCACACACACATATACATACCACAACACACACACAACACACAAATAATATACACATATATAGTATATATATAATATATATATATATATATATATATATATATATATATATATGCAATAAAATATAATATATATATATATATAATATTATATAATATAAATATATATATATATATATATATATATATTATATATATATATATATATGTGTGTGTGTGTGTGTGTGTGTGTGTGTGTGTGTGTGTGTGGTGTGTATATATATATATATATATATATATATATATATATATATATATTATATATATATATATATATATATATATGCATATACATATATATACACATACACACACACAACACACATATATATACATGTACATATATTAAATATATATATATATATATTATATATATATATATATAATATATATATATATATATATATATTTATATGTACATACATATGTACACACACACACATCTTCTCTCTCTCTCTCCCTCTCCTCCCCTTTCCCTCTCACTTCCCTCTCCTCTCCCTCCCCATCTCCTCTTCTCCCCTTTCCTCCCTTCTCTGTCTACCCACTCCCTCCCATCCCTCACCCCTCCTACCCTCTCCATACCCCCTTGCTACCCCCCCTCTCCCTCCCTCCCTCCATCCCCCACCCTTTTCCCTCTCATCCCCCTTACTTCTCTCCCTTCCCTCCCATCCCCCCTTACTTCTCCCTCCCCTTCCTCCCATCCCCCCTTACTTCTCCCTCCCTTCCTCCCACCCCACTTCTCCCTCCTCCCATCTTACTCTCCCTCCCTCCCTCCCTCTCACCCCCTTACTCTCTCCCTCCTCCCTTCCACCCCCCTCCCTTACTTCTCCTCCCTCCCATCCCCCCTTACTCTCTCCTCCTCCCTCTCCCATCCCCACCCTCTCCCTCCTCCATCCCCACCCTTACCTTCTCCTCCCTTCCTCCCACACCCTCCCCCCTTCTCCCTCCCTCCCTCCTCCCCTACTCACCTGTGCCACCTGTGCCAGCTCATCGTTCCAGATCAGCTCCCGCATGTCGGCCGCAGGTGGTTGTGGTCCAGGTGCTCCCATCTGCTCCTCCCCGCGTGCCACCTGCCATAATACTGTCATTAGCCTTGTCGCTGCTACTACGAAGTTATTGTTGTGGTTGTTGTTATTAGTCGTAGTAGTCGAAGCAGTTTCATTATCGTTGTTATCGTTATTGTTGTTATTATCATTATTATTATTATTGTTATCATTGCTATTATTCTTATCATCATCATTCATCATTATCATAATCATCATTATTATCATTATTAACCATTACCCTCACCATTATTATCATCATTAACATTATCATTATCGTTAGTGTTGAAAAAGGTATGAATGAGAATGAATATCTTAAGAACTAAGATATATTCGAAACCGGTTAAATATTACTTATATTGGGAAGATATCCATGCTCATTCATACATTTTCTACAATTGTCAACATGAATACAGTTCATTGTTAGTACTGTTATTATCATTATCGTTGATGTTATCATTACTATTATTATCATTATTGTCATTATCATTATAGTTATTATCATTACACTAAATATCATTAATACTATTATTATCATTAATGTTATCATCATTGCTATCATTGTAAACATTATTGTCATTATCAATACCATTATCATCATTACACGTAACATCATTAATACTATCATCATTAACATTGATATCATTATTATCATTTTTATCACAAAAAATCTCCACAGCCTCAGATATCTCATCATGCTCCTTCACCTCTTTGACCTTTGACCTGACCTTTGACCTTAGCTCGTTGTGGAGTTGGAGGATCTGCTCCTTCTCCTCCTCGGACAGGTCATCCTTGTGGATCTGACACTCGGGTCTCTCGGGGAGGAGTGCCGTGTGACTCGGAGAGAAGTCGGAGTATTCGCACTCCCCCGGGGGTGTTGGGGAGGGGGTGGAGGATGAGTCAGGGAGGGGGTGGAGGTGTCAGGGGAGGGGGAGGAGAGGAGGTGTCAGGGGTGGGGTGGAGGTGTCAGGGGAGGGGGGGGGGTGAAGGTGTCAGGGGAGGGGGAAGAGGTGTCAGGGGACGGGGAGGAAGGTCAAGGGGGGTGTCAGAGGTGGTGTCAGGGAGGGGGAAGAGGCATCAGGGGAGGGGGTGGAGTGTCAGGGGAGGGGGAGGAGGAGGTGTCAGGGGAGGGAGGAGGAGGTGAGGTGTCAGGGGAGGGGGTGGAGGAGGCGTCAGGGGAGGGGGGTGGAGGAGGCGTCAGGGAGGGGGTGGAGGAGGTCGAGGAGGCGTCAGGGGAGGGGGTGGATGTATCTTGAGAAGGAGAAGGGGTTGAGGGGAGGGAAGAAGAGGGGGTGGATGTGGAGGGGTCTTCAGCTATAGAGGGGGAGGAGGAATCCAGGGGAGGGGAGGGGGAAGGAGAGGAGGAGGGGTCTGGAGGGGGTGACAGAGGGGTAGCCACCGGGATCTCGCTTACATCTTCGGGTATTGTGACGTAGTCTGTGCGAGAAAGAGACGCGGTATAGAAAACGGAAACGGACATTCATAGAAAATGGGAACGAGTGATATTCGAAGAAAATGGGAAGGAAAGAAAGCCGTGTAACCAAGCTATACTTGCAT
>NW_020870237.1:128635-146135 GCF_003789085.1 Penaeus vannamei | reverse complement strand
TCATAACCTCAGCTGTATGTATGCATGTATGTCTACACTCCTTGCCTCATGTGCACAAAACAAACACCATAAACGGCGTATTGATACACCAGTCAACTGTTTAACCTCATAATTAATTTCTGATGTGCAAGAGCTTCTTTCAGCTCTCTCTGCGCTGGAAACTTTATGTTCTAGAATCTATTATGCGCTATTTTTACACTGGTAACTTTGATGTCCAACAAATTATTATCATCGTCCCTATTGTCAATTAAATATCCTAAATATAATTCATGGCTCACGAACGTCATAACATCTTTCGATAACCTCAAAACATCATCCACTAACGACCCTATTTTCTCCTTTTTTCTTTCCATCGATCAGTTATTTTCATTCGGCATTGCACCATCCGGGACTCCAAGCACCGCCCCAGTTAGCGGGATTCGAGTTAAAGGAAGGCAGAATGCTGTCCGCCTGCACCACGCTGTCCAGCTCGGCTTCGAGTCTCGCCTGAAGCTCCTGGGCGATCTCGGGTTCGAACTCCAGCAGGTTCGTTGTCTCGTTCGGATCATCTGGGGGGAATGGAGGTCGTTTATTTACATTGGTCATTGGAAATATTTACATGGTGTGCTTAAAAAAATATTAAAGCTCCTGAGCGATCTCGGGTTTGAACACTTGTAGGTTCGTTGTTGCGTTCGGATTATCACCAAACAAGGAAATTGCAAAGGTTTTGCATCATCGTATCCACCGTGAGTGAGCTCCGTGTCCGAATCCGATAGCTAGATAATTTTAAATGATCAGGGGTATTTACTTGCCTTACTGATTCAATTATATCAACAAATCAAGACACAATTTATTTTGTGATATTTTTGTGCCTGTAAGGTTGCATCATAGAGGTACAGACATTCATCCCACCAAAGTCAATACCACGATATAAGATTCGAACACGTTGAAACGCTTCCCATGTCATAACTGACTTTTAAATTCTATTTAAAATTTAATTTAAATTTAATTAAAATTAAAATTTATATATTTATAAATTTATAAATTAAAATGTATAAATTTATAAATTTATAAATTAAAATTTATAAATCAAAATTTAATTTAAATTAAAACACGTTTTTAATGTACTACTAAAAAGACACAGACATATTTTATGCATCTTTAAAATAGAATTTTGTACCAAGAACTTTACGATGTAATTCGAATTTAATGAAAAAAAAAATATATATATATCTGATATTATATATATATATAACCTATCAATAACTGGCGAAATATAATTTGGTACAAAATAAGGAGATGTTTTACCAGGTTCCAATAATGTGCGCATAAAGGGTAAATATTTATGGAAGTGTATCGAACTGGGGTTTCGGACATGCTATAAAAAAGGCTTTAATTCATTTGATGATTTAACTCATCAACAGTTAAAAAAGTACATAATTCGGATCATCTGAGCGAAAACTAGCCACACACACATTCATATGATGATGTGCTGAAAAAAACTAAGGATCATCAACGGTTAACTCATCAACAGTTAAAAAAGTACATAGTTCGGATCATCTGAGCGAAAACTAGCCACACACACATACACACGCACACACACACGCACACACACACACCACACATCCCCCCCTCACACACACACCCTCACCACACACACACACACACCTCCCCCCCTACACACACATCCATCACCCCCCCTCCCACACACACCCACACACACACACCCTCAACCCCCCACACACACACCTCCCTCATCCCCCCTCCACACACACACACCTCCCCTCCCCCCTCCCCCCCTCCCCCCACACACCATTCCCCAACACCCCTCCCTCCCCCCCTCCCCCCCACACCTCCCCCACCCCCCCTACACCCCCCGCGCAACTTTTAAATCGCTCACCTTCCAGATTGAAGAGCCAAGGCCCCGTCTCATTGGTATACAACATAAGGCCTCTCATATACTTGTATTTTCCGACCCTGAAAATATAAATTAAATTACGCCATTTTCGTCGGTGTCATATTTTCTTTTATTACCTTTTAAAGAGATGAAAAGAAATGTTGCCAAAAAAAAAAATAATTCTCGTCTTTTCTTATTGTATGTTCTGTTTTTTTTCATCTATTTATTATGATAACAAGAAAGATTGCAGTGATAACGATAGCGTAGAATGTAACAAAATGTAGTAGTAATGTCAATAGTGATAACAGTGCCAACAGAGATAATAATGATAATAATAGTATTAACAAAGAAAAAAATGACAATGGCAACAGTTACTATCACTGCTATTATCATTATCATCATCATTATTACCGTTATTTTTACTCATATCATTATCATCGTCGTTACTGTCCATTATTAAGACTACTATTATTATTTGCATCATATTATGTTTATCATTATTGTTGTTACTATTATTATTACTCTTATCATTATTATTATTATTAATGCTATTATCATCATTATTATTACCATTATCATTATTATTATTATTATTATCATTAGTATTATTATCATCATTATTATTGTTATTATCATTATCAATGGCATTATCATCATCCTTATTATTGTTACTATCATTATCATTATTATCATCATTATTATTATTACTATCATCATTGTTATTATCATTATCATTAATATCATCATAATCCTCATTATAACCATTCTCATTACAACCAATTCTACCACAACCCAACCGAACAACCGCAACCACAACCAACCGCAACCACAACCGCAACCACAACCGCAACCACAACACAACCACAACCGCAACCACAACCACAACCACAACCACAACCCACCTGATCCCGCCATCGATCCCGACCCCCGGCACGAAGTCCATGTTGTAGAAGAACTCCGTCCTGGGCGCGGGCGCTGACGGGGGCTCCGACGGGGGCGACCTCAGGGCCTCCCACTGGTTCACGCCGTCGTCCCCAGCCACCTCCGGGGCTCCCACGGCCGCCAGGAGGGTGTCCTGCCAGTCGACGATGTGCATGAGGCCGTTGTAGACCCTGGGCGTGGCTTGCAGAAGGGGCGTGCGGACGACGGCGGGGACGCGGGTGGCGCCCTCGAACAGCGAGCCCTTGTAGCCGCGGAGGGGCTTGTTGTTGTCTGGCGGGGGAGGGGGAGGGGGGGAGGTTATGGTGGTTGGTGGGGGAAGGAAAGGGGAGGGGAGGGGGAGGGGAGAGGGGAGAGAGAGGGGGGTTAGTGGTGGTTTGGAGGGGAGGGGAGGGGGTGGGGCTTGTTGTTGTCTGGCGGGGGAGGGGAGGGGAGAGAGAGGGTTAGTGGTGGTTTGGTGGGGGGGGGGAGGGGAGGAGGGAGGGGGGAGGGGGAGGGGAGAGAGAGGGGTTAAGTGGTGGTTTGGGGGGAAGGAGGAAGGGAGAGAGAGGGGCTTGTTGTTGTCTGGCGGGGGCGGGGGAGGGGAGGGGGGAGAGGGGAGAGAGGGGGTTAGTGGTGGTTTGGATGGGGGGAAGGGTGGGGAGGAAGGGAGGGGGAGAGGGGAGAGAGAGGGGTTAGTGGTTTGGAGGGGGGAAGGGGATGGGAGGAAAAGGGAGGGAGGTTAGTGGTGGTTTGGATGGGGGGAAGGGAGGGAGGAAAGGGAGGGGGGGGCTTGTTGTTGTCTGCGGGGAGGGGGAGGGGGGGGAGAGAGAGGGGTTAGTGGGGTTGGAGGGGGGAAGGGGAAGGGTTAGTGGTGGTTTGTAGGGGGTAGGGGAGGGGAGGGGGTTTATGGTGGTTTGAAGGGGGAGGGGTTAGTGGTGTTTGGAGGGGTGAAGGGGTAGGGGAAGGAGATAGGAGGGGCTTGTTGTTGTCTGTTAGGGAAGGGAGAGAGAGAGGGGTTAGTGGTGGTTTGGGGAGGAAAGGGAGGGGAGGGGGAGGGGGAGAGAGAGGGGTTAGTGGTGGTTTGGTGGGGGGAAGGAGGAAGGGAGAAGAGCGGGCTTGTTGTTGTCTTGGCGGGGCGGGGAGGGGGAGGGGGGAGAGGGAGAAGAAGGGGGGTTATGGTGGTTTGGATGGGGGGAAGGGGTGGGAGGAAAGGGAGGGGAGAGGGAGAGAGAGGGTTAGTGTGGTTTGGAGGGAAGGGGATGGGAGGAAAGGAGGGAGGTTAGTGGTGTTTGGATGGGGGGAAGGGGGAGGCGGAGGAAAGGGAGGGCTTTTGTTGTCTGGCGGGGAGGGGAGGGGGGGGAGAGAGAGAGTTAGTGGGGTTTGGAGGGGAAGGGGGAAGGGTAGTGGTGTTTGTAGGGGGGTAGGGGGAGGGGGAGGGTTTATGTGCGTTTGAAGGAGGGGGTTAGTGGTGGTTTGGAGGGGGTGAAGGGTAGGGAAGGAGATAGGAGGGCTTGTTGTTGTCTGTTAGGGGAAGGGAGGAGAGAGAGGCTTAGTGGTGGTTTGGAGGGGGGAAGGGGAAGGTTAGTGTGGTTTGTAGGGGGGGTAGGGGAGGGGAGGGGGTTTATGGTGGTTTGAAAGGGGAGGGGTTAGTGGTGGTTTGGAGGGGTGAAGGGGGTAGGGAAGGATAGGAGGGCTTGTTGTTGTCTGTTAGGGGAAGGGGAGAGGGAGGGGTTAGTGGTGGATAATAGGGGGGAAGGGGGAGAGGGGACTTGTCTGTCGGGGAGAAAAGAGAGAGGGGGACTTGAATGGAGGGGAGGAAAGGGAGGGGGTGGTTTGGAAGGGGTAGGGGGAGGGGAAGGAGGGACTTGAAGAGGGAGAGGTGAGAGGGGAAGGGAATGGAGGGCTTGTTGTGGTGGTCTGGAGGAGGGGAAGGGAAAGGGGAGGGGGATTAGAGCGGACGAGAGGGGTTGGTTGAGTAGAATGGTTATATGGGGAGGGAGAGGGGTAAGTTGGGTACTGGAAGGGCATTAGGGGAGGAGGGGTGAATTGGGGTAGGGGCGGGGGTTGATGGAGAAGGGAGGAGGGGGGAGGGGGCGTTAGAGGAGTAAGAGAAAAGGGGGAGGGGGAGGGAAGGAAATTAGGAGTGAAAGGGGGGTTGAAAGTTGGAGTGGGGGTGTTTCAAGGAAAGAAAGGGAAAGGGTAAGGAGGGAGGGAGGGAAGAAAGGAGAGAGAGGAGAGAGGAAGAAAGGGAGAAGGGGGGATGGAGTGAAGGAGAAGAGAAGGATGAGAAGGTGAGAATATTTTAGAGAAATGTAAGAAGCGATGGAGGGAGTAGAGAGAGAGAGAGAGAGAGAGAGAGAGAGAGAGAGAGAGAGAGAGAGAGAGAGAGAGAGAGAGAGAAAGAGCCAGCCAGAGAACAGACAGAGGGAGGGGAGACATAGACAGAGTCTGAGACAGAGGGAGACAAGAAACAAACAGACAGAGACAAAGACGAAAGAGAGAGAGAGAGAGAGAGAGAGAGAAAGAAAGACAGAGACAGAGACAGATAGAGCCAGAAACAGAAACAATGAGAAACAGAAACAGACACACACAGACAAAGACGAGAGCCAGAAACACAAACAATGAGAGACAGAGAGAGAGAAAAGCAGAAACAAACTAAAACGGAGACATAACCAGACACAAAAACAAGATATAGAGAAAACAGACACATCACCAAAACAAAAACACAGAGAGAGACAGAAACAGCTAGTCAGAGACAAAGACGAGAGAGAGAAGAGATGAGAGAGAGAGAGAGAGAGAGAGAGAGAGAGAGAGAGAGAGACGAGAGGAGAGAGAGAAGATAGAGAGAGAGAGAGAGAGAGAGAGAGAGAGAGAGAGAGCCAGAAACAAAAACAATGAGAGACAGAGAGAGAAAAGCAGAAACAAACTAAAACGGAGACATAACCAGACACAAAAAAAACAAGATATAGAGAAATACAGACACATCACCAGACACAAAAAACAAAAACACAGAAACGCACACACAAAAAAACAAACACAGAAACACAGACACAAAACAAACACAGAAACACAGACACCAAAAAAACAAACACAGAACAAACACAGAAACAGACACACACAAAAAACAAACACAGAAAACACAGACACAAAAACAAACACAAAACACAGACACAAAAAACAAACAAACACAGAAACACAGACACAAAAAACAAACCAGAACACAGACACAAAACAAACACAGAAACACCAGACACAAAAAAAACAAACACAGACACAAAAAACAAACACAGAAACACAGACACACAAAAAACAGAAACACAGAAACACAGACACAAAAAAGAACACAAACACACACAGAACACAGAACACAAAAAAAAACAAACACAAAACACAGACACAAAAAAACAAAACACAGAAACACAGACACAAAAAACAAACACAAAGAAACACAGACACAAAAAAAACAAACACAGACACAAAAAACAAACACAGAAACACAGACACAAAAAACAAACACACAGAACACAGACACAAAAAAACAAACACAAGAAACACAGACACAAAACAAACAACACAGACACAAAAAACAAACACAGAAACACAGACACAAAAACAAACACAGAAAACACAGACACAAAAAAAAACCACAGACACAAAAAACAAACACAGAAACACAGACACAAAAACCAAACACAGAAACACCAGACACAAAAAACAAACACAGAAACACAGACACAAAAAACAAAACCAGAAACAAACACAGAAACACAGACACAAAAACAAAAAAACACAGACACAAAAAACAAAACAGAAACACAGACACAAAAACAACACAAAACACAGACACAAAAAAAACAAACACAGAAACACAGACACAAAAAAAACAACACAGAAACAAACACAGACACAAAAAACAACAGAAACACAGACACAAAAAACAAACCAAACACAGAAACAACCAAAAAAACAAACACAGAAACACAGACACAAAAAACAAAACACAGAACACAGAAAACAAACACAGGAAACACAGACACAAAAAAACAAACACAGACACAAAAAACAAAACAGAAACACAAAACACAGACACAAAAAAACAAACACAGACACAAACAAACCAGACACAAAAAACAAACACAGAAACACAGACACAAAAAACAAACACAGAAACACAGACACAAAAAACAAAACACAAAAACACAGACACAAAAAACAGACACAGAAACACAGACACAAAAAACACAAAAACAGACACAAAAACAGACACAGAAACACAGACACAAAAAAGCAAACACAGAAACACAGACACAAAAAACAAACACAGAAACACAGACACAAAAACAAAACACACAAAAACAAAAAACAAACAAACACAGAAACACAGACACAAAAAACAAACACAGAAACACAGACACAAAAAAACAAACACAGAAACACAGACACAAAAAACAAACAAACACAGAAACACAGACACAAAAAACAAACACAGACACAGAAACACAGACACAAAAAACAAACACAACACAAACAAACAGACACCCCCCCAAAGACCACAAGATGCCATCACCCACCAACCTTTATACTCCCTTCCACCATTATCCGTTGTCCAGACGATAATGGTGTCGTCATAGAGGCCATTATCCTTCAGAGCTTGGATGACCCGGCCGACCCCTTCGTCCATGGCCGTCACCATCGCCACGAGCCTCCGTCTGTCCTCGTCTGGCTCGTCTGGGTACATGTCTGTGTACTTCTCGGGGACCTGTTGGGGGTGGTGTGGGAGGGGGATGGAGTGGCGTCTGGTATGGCTTTGGTTTGTTTTGGTGTGTTTTTTTTGTTGATTTTGTTGTTGTATGATCATCGTTTGGTGTTGTTGTCATCATCATTATCATCATCATCATCAATATCATCATCATCATTATCATCATCCCCACCATCATCATCATCATCTCAATATTATCATTCATCATCTTCACCATCATCATCATTATCATCATCATCATCACAATCACCACCATCATCATCATCAATATCATCATCAACATCATCATTATCATTATCATCACCACCACCACCATCATCATCATCATCATCCCCGACTAATATTCACCATATTCTCATATGGTATTCACCCCAGGCCATTTTTCTCATATCTAAATCATACATCCCATATCACATATATCTAACAAATACACACACACACACACACACACACATATATATCACACACACACACACACCACACACCACACACACACACACACACACACACACACACACACACATATATATGTGTGTGTATGACACACACACACACACCACACACACACACACACACACACACACACACACACACACACACATATATATATGTGTGTATGTGTGTGTGTGTGTGTGTGTGTGTGTGTGTGTGTGTGTGTGTGTGTGTGTGTGTGTGTGCGTGCGTGCGTGCGTGCGTGCGTGCGTGCGTGCGTGCGTGCGTGCGTGCGTGCGTGCGTGCGTGCGTGCGTGCGTGCGTGCGTGCGTGTGTATGTATGTATATATACATATATATACACCTTACATATATACAAAAAATATATTAGACATATATCAGATATATATAAATATTAGATATATATAAATGTCTAAAACCAACCTGAAGAGGCACGTGCACATTTTGCGTGGCCAGATAGAGGAAAAAGGGATCTTCTCTGCCGTTGTAGGATTCGATCACCTCTACAGCCTTGTCAGCGAACAGATACTATAAACGGAAGAAGAACGAGGTTAAAAAAAGGAAATTAATGGGTGAAAAAAAGAAAAATATTAGTGTTTTTAGACGAATTATTATTATTTTTATTATTTTAAGTAGATCATGAGATAGACAAAGAAAAGGACTGATATTAATGAATGATTTTATGATATTTTCATAGCCTTGTCAGCGAACAGATACTATAAACGAAAAAAAAGAACGAAAATAAAAAAAGGAAATTAATGGGTGAAAAAAAGAAAAATATTAGTGTTTTTAGACGAATTATTATTTTCTTTTTAAGTAGATCATGAGATAGACATAGAAAAGGACTTATATATAATTTTCTTTTTATTATTTCAAGTAGATCATGAGATAGACATAGAAAAGGATTGATATTAATGAATGATTTATGATATTTCCATAGCCTTGTCAACGAACAGATACTATAAACGGAAGAAGAACGAGGTTAAAAAAAAGAAATTGATAGGTGAAAATAAAGAAAATATAGTGTTTTTTAGACGAATTATATTATTATTATTATTATTTTAAGTAGATCATGAGATAGACAAAGAAAAGGACTGATATTAATGAATGATTTTATGATATTTTCATAGCCTTGTCAGCGAACAGAAACTATAAACGGAAGAAGAACGAAATTAAAAAGGAAATTAATAGTTGAATGAAATTGGAAAACTGACAAAAAAAATAAAGAAAAAAAATATTAGGGAGATAGCTAGATTGTTATTCTTATTTATTCCTTTTTATTTATCTTTTATTTTCGAAAGTCAATAGATGATCTGATAATAATTTTATAGACCTGTCAGCGATAAGTGAACGAAGAACAAAGGGGAAAGGGAATAGAAAAGAACTGAAAATTGACAAAGAAATAAAAAAAAAATAGTAGTGTTTTAGACGAATTATTATTATTATTATTATTTTATTTATTTATTATTTTAAGTAGATCATGAGATAGACAAAGAAAAGGACTGATATTAATGAATGATTTTATATTTCCATAACCTTGTCAGCGAACAGATACTATAAACGGAAAAAAGAACGAAATTAAAAAGGAAATTAATAGATGAATGAAATTGGAAACTGACAAAAAAATAAAGAGAAAAAATATTAGGAGATTGCTTGATTATTATTCATATTTATTCCTTTTTATTTATCTTTTATTTTGGAAAGTTAATAGATGATTTAATAATAATTTTATAGCCCTGTCAGCGATAAGTGAACGAAGAACAAAGGGAAAGGAAATAGAAATAGAACTGAAAATTGACAAAGAAATAAAAAGAAAAATAAGTGTTTTTTAGACGAATTATTATTATTATTATTATTTTATTTTATTTATTATTTTAAGTAGATCATGAGATAGACATAGAAAAGGACTGATATTAATGAATGAATTTATGATATTTTCATAGCCTTGTCAGCGAACAGATACTATAAACGGAAGAAGAACGAGGTTAAAAAAAAGGAAATTAATGGGTGAAAAAAAGAAAAATATTAGTGTTTATAGGAAATTAATAGATGAATGAAATTGGAAACTGACAAAAAAATAAAAAGAAAAAATATTAGGAGATTGCTGGATAACTATTTTATTTATCTTTGTTTTATTATTACTTTTATTATTATCATTATTATTATTATTATCATTATTATTATTATTATTATTATTATTATTATTATTATTATTATTATTATTATTATTATTATTATTATTATTATTATTATTATTATTATTATTATTATTATTATTATTATTATTATTATTATTATTATTATTATTATAATTATTATTATTATTATTATTATTATTATTATTATTATTATTATTATTATTATTATTATTATTATTATTATTATTATTATAATTCATTCATTCTATTATTATTATTTATTATCATTATTACTATTATTATCCTTATTATTATATTCAGTTATTTGATGATTTTGATAATAATTTCATAGCCCTGTCAGCACACACATTTAAGTGAACAAAGAACGAAGAAAAGGGAAACAAGTAGGTAAATAGAATTGAAAATTGACACAGAAATAAAAAGAAAAATATTAGTGTTTTTAGACGAATTATTAAATTGTTTTTTATAAGCAGCGTACAGAATTATATAAGTGAAAAAAAACGAGATTTAATTAAATAGGAAATAAATTGGTGAGTAAATTTGGGCAAGAAATAAAAGAATATTGGTGTTTTTAGCGAAATTATGAAATTGTTAATGATTTTCTTAAACGTATATGTCAGACGCAGAAACCGGATACATGTTAATAAATCATTCTATATTTTCAAGGCTTGTCAACGAACAGACACTATATGAGAAACAATAAGATTATAAGGAAAAAAAATCTGAAATTGCCCCCCCCCAAAAAAAAAAGAAAAAAGAAAAAAAACATATCGGTGTTTTAAGGTAAATTATCATTATCATTATTATTATTATCATTATTGAAATAGACTATGTGACAGGCTTTGAAAAAGGTTGGATTTCATTAAATTATTGCATGATAATTCTATGGCCGTGTCAGCGAACATATACTATAAAAAAGGGAGAGGAATGAAGAAGATAAATCTATATTAAATATTAGCCTTATGAAGCAAATAACAAATCTGCATATATTACATCTAAATTAGTTTATGTAAAGAAAATGGATGACCATTAATGAATATTCTTATAACAAAAACAAAAAGTTTTATTCTCACGCAAACATTTTCCTACATTTATTTCACTGAACTTTGACCTGATTTGAATATGAAGAAAGTCCAAAGAGAAAACTAAAGATAAAGATGGGAGAAAAAAGAGCAAAAGAGAAAAGTAGAAGAAGAAACAGAAGGAGGAGGGTGAGAAGGAACAAAATGAAGGAGAAGAAGAAAGAAAAGAAACAAAAGGAGGAGGATACAAAAAAGAAGGGAAGAAAACGAAAAAAGATACGAAAGAAAAAAAATGAAAAAGAAAATCAAGACAAAGAAAAAAAACGAAAAAAAAACGAAAAAAAAATCCGACAGTAAACAAACAAAGAACAACAACAAAAAACCGACTGTAAACAAAGAAAGAAAGAAACAGACAAACAAACAAAGAATAAAACAAGAAACCCTCCTCACCATACTATAGGTCCCATTGGCCTCCCAAGCGACCCGCTCACCATCCCTCATGTCAAAGCCGCCTGGAAGAGAGATAAGAGATAAGAGATAAGGAGGAAGGGGCGGGAAGTGGTGGGTGGGGTGGTCTTTGCTCTTTACCTCTCTTTGTTTCTCTTTTTTCCCTGTTTTCTTGTTTTATCTCTCTTTCTTTTTGTCTTCTCTTTCTTTCTGTCTCTGTTTCTGTCTCTCTCTCTATCTATTCATCTATTTTATTCATCTATCTATTTATCTCTCTATTTATCTATCTATCTTTCTATCTACCTATAAGTCTATCTATCTTTATCTCTCTCTCTCTCTCTCTCTTTCTCTCTCTCTTCTCTTTCTCTCCCTCCCTCCTCCCTCCCTCCTCCCCCTCTCTCTCTCTCTCTCTCTCTCTCTCTCTCTCTCTCTCTCTCTCTCTCTCTCTCTCTCTTCTCTCTCTCTCTCTCTCTCTCTCTCTTTCTCTCTTCCCTCCTCCCTCCCTCCCTCCCTCTCCCTCTCTCTCTCTCTCTCTCTCTCTCTCTCCTCTCTCTCTCTCTTCTCTCTCTCTCTCTCTCTCTCTCTCTCTCTCTCTCTCTCTCTCTCTCTCTCTCCTCTCTTCCTTCCTCTCTCCTCTCTCTCTCTCTCTCCTTCCTCTCTCTCTCTCTCTCCCTCTTCTCTCTCTCTCCCTCCTTCTTCTCTCTTTCTCTCTCTCCCTCTCTTCCTCTCTCTCTCTCTTTCTATCATCATTTTCTTGGATTTTTTATCGACTGCCTCTTCTTCCTCTCTCTGTCTCTATCTCAATCTATCTATCTCTATCTATCGATTCATCTGTCTATCTATCTACCAATCTAGTTATCAGTGTATCTATCTATCTGTTTATCTATGGCTCCCTATCTATCTGTATCTCTGTGTATCTACCTGTCCATTAGTCTAAATATCTATCTGTCTATCTATCTGCCTATCTATCTATCTATTCATCTATCTATCCGCCTATCTGTCCCCCTACCTATCTATGACAATATTTCCTAATTACTTTATACATCCTAATCTATATTTTATTTTTTCGTTTTTTCTCCTTTTTTCTTTTTTATCGCTTTCGTACTTTACGAAAACTTAAAAAAAATAAAAAATAAAAAAAGCGAATCTGCTGATATATTATAAAAAGGATCTTACCGTATTGAGAATGCGAGAAGTAGCCATCTTGTGCCTTATAATACCCGTAGAAGGTGTCGAATCCTCTGTAGGTCGGTGTATAAGCCCAGTTGCAGAATCCAAGATGCCATCTAGACAAAAGAAAGCGTGGGTTATGGTCTTGTGCGTTTGGTTATTCATTCGTTTATTGTTTAGATGATTTTTTTTTGTCTTTTTCTCACTCTCTTCCCCTTTCTTTCACTCTGTCTCTCTTTCTCTCTTTCTTATCTCCCTCTATTCCCTTCCTCCCTTCCACTTTCCCTTTTCGCTTACTTTCCAACGATGTGTGTTGTATCCCAGTTCTTCAACACTCTCCCTCTCTCTCTCTCTCTCTCTTTCCTCTCTCTCCTCTCTCTCTCACTTCCTTCTTCCCCTTCCTCCCTTACCTCTCCCCTCCCTCCCTTCCCTCTCTTTCCTTCTCCTTCTTTCCTCACCCTCTCCCCCTTCCTCTTCTTTCTCTCTCCCCTCACTTCCCTTCTTTCCCTCTCTCTCCCTCCATCTCTCCCTTTTCGCTTACTTCCCGACGATGTGCGTGTTGTATCCAGTTCCCCCTCAACCCCCCTCCCCTCCTCTCCTCCCTTCCCTCTCCCTTCCCTCCCTCTCTCCCTTCCCCCCTCTCTCTCCCTCCCTTCCCACCCTTTCCTTCCTCCTCTCTCTCTTTCGCTTACTTCCCGACGAATGTGCATGTTATACCCCAGTTCCTTCAGTCCTCCCTCTTCTCCTCTCGTTTCTCCCTCCCTCCCCTCCTTTCCCTCCCTTCCACCCTCCCCTCCCTCTCCTCCCTTTTCGCTTACCTCCCAACGATGTGCGTGTTGTAGCCCCATTCCTTGAGGCTCCCCCCTCTCCTCTCTCTCTCACCCCTCTCCTTCCCTTCCGCCACCTCCTTCTCTCTCTCCCTTCCCCTCCCCTCCCTTCCCCTCCCCTCCCTTCCCTTCCCCCTTCCTTCCCTCCCTCTCTCCCTCCCCCTCCCTTCCACCCTTCTTCCCCTTATCTCCCTTTTCGCTTACTTCCCAACGATTGTGCGTGTCTGTAGCCAGTTCCTCACCTCCCCCCCTCTCTCTCTCTCTCCCTCTCCCTTCCCCACCTCCCTCTCTCCCTCCTACCTTCCTTCCATCCCTTCCCCTCATCCCTCCCTCCTCCCTCCCTCTCTCTCCAAATCTCTCCTTCCACCCTTCCCTTCCCCTTCTATCTCCCTTTCGCTTACTTCCCCGACGTGTGCGTGTTGTACCCAGTTCCTTGAGCCTCCTCTCTCTCTCTCTCTCTCCCTTCCCCCTCTCCCTTTCTCCTGTGTCCCTTGTAACCCCCACTTCTCCGCCCTCCTTCGCTTCTCTTTCTCCCTCTCCTTTTTCTTCTTCCCTGTTTCCTTGACCCCTCCTGCCTCTCCTTCTCCTTTCTCTCTCCTTTCCGCTTACTTCCCAACGATGTGCGTGTTGTATCCCAGTTACTTCAGTCTCTGCCCTCTCTCTGTCTCCACCCTATCCCATTCTAACCCCTCATCTCCCCTTAAACCTACTCCCTCTCCCTCCCCTTCTTCCCCTCTTCCCTTCCTCCCTTTCAATCTCTCCTTTTGCTTAACTTCCCAACGATGTGTGTGTTGTATCCCAGTTCCTTCAGTCTCTCGGGCAGGAGTGTGGCGTTGAGAGTGAGTCCTGCGGGCTGGGCTGCGTAGATGACGATCCTCTGGGGGGGCGAAATGGGAAGGGGGAGAAGTGATAAATGAAGGGTGTAGAGAGGAGGAAAAGGAAGAATAGGGGAGGAAATTTAAATGGGAGGAGGAGGAGGAGAAAGGGAAGAAGTGATAAATGAGGGGGTGTAGAAAAAGGAGGAAAGAAGAGGGAAGAAATAGGGGGAGGAAATATTAAATGGAGAGGAGGAAAGGGAAGAGGGGGAGAAGTGATAAATAAGGGGTGTAGAGAGGAGGAAAAAGGAAAAAAGGGGGCGAAATGGGAAGGGGGGAGAAGTGATAAATGAAGGGTGTAGAGAGGAGAAAAAAGTGGAGAAGGGGGGGAGAAAAGGGGGAGGGTAAAGAGAGGTGGGGAAGAAATAGGTGGAGGAAATATTAAAGGGAGAGGAGGAAAGGGAAGGAGGGAGAAGTGATAAATAAGGGGTGTAGAGAGGAGGAAAAAGAGAAGAAAGGTAGGAGGGTGGGAAAATTGGAGGAGAATTGAAATGGAAGAAAGAAGGGGGGAGAAGTGATAAATAAGGGGTGTAGAGAGGAGGAAAAAAGGGAAGGGGGAAAGAAATAAGAGGAGGAAAGGGAGAGGAAGAGGGAAGAGGGGAAGAAGTGATAAATGAAAGGTATAAAGAGGAGGAGAAAAGGAGAAGAGGAAGAGGGGGAAAGGAGGGAAGGGGGGTAGTGATAAATGAAAGGGAAGAGAAGGAAAAGGAGAAGGGGAAAAATAGGGGATAGAGGATATTGAATAGAGAGGAGGAAAGGGAAGAGGGGAATAAGTGATAAATGAAGGGTATAGAGAGGAGGAAAAAGGAGAAGGGGGAAATAGGGGAAGAATATGAGGAGGAAAGGGAAAGGGGAAGTGATAAATGAAGGTTAGAGAGGAGGAAAAAAAAGAAGGAGGAGGAAAGGGAAGAGGGGAATAAAGTGATAAATGAAGGTATAGAGAGGAGGAAAGGGAGAAGGGGAGAAATAGGGGGAGGAAATATTAAAGGGAGAGGAGGAAAGGGAAGAGGGGAATAAGTGATAAATGAAGGGTATAGAGAGGAGGAAAAAGGAAAAAGGGGGAAGAAATAGGGGAAGAATATTTAAAAAGGAGGAGGAAAGGGAGAGGGGAAGAAGTGAAAAGGAGATAGGAAAAATGAAGAAGGGGAAGAAATAGGGAAGCGATATCAAATAGAGACGGGAAAGGGAAGGGGGAAGAGGGGGAGAAGTGATAAATGAAGGGTATAGAGAGGAGGAAAAAGGAGAAGGGGGAGGAGGAAAGGGAAGAGGGGAAGAAATAGGGGAGGAATATATGAAGAGGGGAATATTGATAAATAGGGTACAGAGAGGAGAAAAAGGAGAAGAGTTGAGAGGGTAAGAAGTTGATTAAGATATTATAGAGAGGCGGGAAAGGGAAAGAGGGAATAAGACAATAGGGGACAGTGATATCAATAGAACGAGGAATAGGGGAAAGGAGATGGTATAAAAAATAGAGAAGGGAAAAAGGAGGAAGGGAGAAAGAAAATAGGGGAGGAAAGATACTAAATAGACGAGGAGGAACGCGAAAGAGGGTGAATAATGAATTAAATAAAGGGGTTGGTGACAGAGGGAGGAAAAAGGAGAAGAGGTTAAGGATAGGATTGGGGAAAGAAATGTAGGAGGGAAAGATGATGAAATAGATAGGAAGAAAGGGAAGTGGGGGAATAATTGTATAAATGAATTGGTATAGAGAGGAGGGAAAAATGAGGAGAGGGAAGAGGATATAAAGTGTGAGAGGAGAAAGGAACAGGGAATAAGTGATAAATTGAAGGGTATAGAAAGGAGGCGAAAAATTAACAGGTTAAGGAGAGGGGATAAAGAAATAGAGCCCGGAGGAAAGGGAAGAGGAGGAAAGCAGTGTAAATGTGTAGGTTAAGGAAAAGATGGAAAAGGAAGAGGGGAAAGATATTAAATGGAGAGAAGGAAGAAGCAGGGAATGAAGGTAAAGGAGAGGGGGAGAAGGAGGAGGGGAATAAATGATAGGTAGAATTTAAGGAGAAGAGGAACAGAAAGGAAGGAAAGGAAGTGATAAATGGAGGATTAAGAAAAGGGAAATAGAAGAAGGGAAGAAGTGATAAAAGATTAAGGAGATATGAGAAAAGGAAAGAGGAAGAAGTGATAAATGGAAGATAAATGGAGGAAAAATTAAGAAGACGCTAAGAAGAAGAGATAAAGGAAAAGGGAGAAAATAAGAGGAAAATTGAATAAATGGAAGAAAAAAAAGAGAAATAATGTTGTGGTGAATAATAAGAAAATAGAAATATAGGTGAAGGAGAGGAAGAAAAAGGAAGAAGAGATTAAGGATAAAGGGATAAAGATAAGTGAAAAAAATGATAAATGGAGCTAGAGGAGAGAGGGAAATAATGAGTGGAATAAATGATAAATGAAAGAGAGAAGAAAAAGAAAAGAAAAAGAGATTGAGAACAGAAAGAAAGAAGAGACAAAGTGAGGATAAATAAAGGTTAAGGAAAGGAGGAAGAAAAGGAAGAGGTTGAGAAAAGGAGAAAAAGAGGAAGAGAGAAAAAAGACACTAAAGAGGAGGCGAAGTAGAAGAGAAAAAGAGAAAGAGAAAAGAAGAAATGAGAGAAAAAGTAGAGAAAGTGAAGGGGTGATAAACAAAGGTTAAGGAAATGAAGAAAATATAGCTTAAGGATAGAAGAAAAGGGAAGAGGCGAAGGGACGATAAATAAGGGTTAAGGAGAGGAGGAAACGGAAAAAATTAAGAAAAGGAGAATTTCATAAGAATAGATTAAAAAAGGAGAAGAGAGACAAAGTGTTGATAAAGAATAGATTAAAGAAAACAGAAAAAAGGAATAGAAGAAGAGGCAAACTGATAATGAAAAGGAACTAAGAAAAAAAAAACAATAAAAAACAATAAGAAATAAGAAAGGAACCAAGAAAAAAGGGAAAAAAAAAAAAATAAATAAAGAGGCAAACTGATAATGAAAATACGAACTAAGAAAAAGAAAGAAA
>NW_020870237.1:96135-108635 GCF_003789085.1 Penaeus vannamei | reverse complement strand
AGAGGAAAGAGAGAGAGAGATAGGGCGGGGCCCCTCTCTCTCTCTTGTTTTTTTTTTTTTTTTTCATTCTCTCTCTCTCTCTTCTTTTTTGTCCTCTCTTGTTTTTTTTCTCATTCTCTATTTCTCTCTCTGTCAGGGTTTTGTGTTGCCCTGATTTGGTGGATTATGGTGACACAATTCTGGTTCAGCTGTTTATTGATAGAAGTGGCTGGTAGGTAGCGTGGCGCGGGTTGTTGTGGGCAAGGAAGCCCAAGAGGGGCGCCGAGCGGGGCGCGCGTGGGGGAGCGCCCCCAAGGAGAGGTGTGGTCAGGGCCGTGGGCCCCGGTCAAGTGTGCTGGGTCAACTGTCTTGTGGCTTCGAGCGCTGGTCGCGGGTCCCTAGCAGTGGAGACGCGGGAAGGTAACCCTTGTTCCTCAGCTTGCTCGGCAGACGCTCCATCTCGTCGCCCCCGACGGGATGGAGCTAGCTTTCTCTGAAAAAAAAAGCACACCAGAGGCAGAGACAGGAGGGCAATCAGGGGGGAGGGGGTGTAATAACAAGGGCCGTAAGATATAATCAAAATATTATCAGATTGCAATGTCAGTGTTGATTCAATTATTTGCATGATTTTCAATTTTTTTTTTTTCTTTTTTAATAATGCACTGTCCAAGGATAGACAGAGGAACATGCTTAGGGAGACAATTGCAATAGTCCGCGAGGACTTGCTTGAGTTGCAATTGCCTCAGATAGCAGGAGATGAAATTCTACAAGAGATAAGCATTGTGCAGAACTACAAGGAAGCAAAGGGTGTCGCAGTCCGCAAGGACTTGTCTTGAACGACGCACTTCCTTGGAAAAAGAATGAAAATGCAACAATGCAGAGTTCAGAAGTGTGCAGTGCAATAGTGCATACGGTATACGCCTGACTAATAGTAAATGTATCTCATTTCAAGGAAGTTGTCTATCACACGTCACCAACAACAATTTGACGCAAAGCAATAATGAAAACAGGTAATGCAGTCCTCATACTTCGGGAGCGACTCATTACATCAAAATATACTTTTCTCAAGACAACATTTGCACGAAAAAACGTAATGCAAGACAAGAATACACGATTGGCGCAAGTCGGTTATCTTCCGGAAACAATACGCATGTAATTCTTGTGCAATTAACGGGTTTCTGCGGGACGATGTGCGCATGTGGCTGCGTGAGTGCGTAGACGAGTTGATTAATTTAATGGGTGGGAGTTATGAAATGAGTAGTCAGAGTATAGCATACGAGAAGAAAATAGAATGTTGATAGATATATTTTAGTTTTTAGTCATTAGTAATTTGTTAAAGTAAGGGCGAGAGTGAATAAAAAGGAATAGGATGGCGTGGAAGTTGGAAGAAATAAGCGAAGGGGAGGAGGAGTGGGTGGGCGGGAGGCTAAGGTAAAAGAGGTATGGGTGAGGATGGGGGTCAGCTATGTAAACGGGGGTGGCAATGTGTATTGCACGCAATGAAAACAATCACCGATCTGACTGCACGAAAAAAATCATTCACACTAATAACTAATAATTGCAATATTATCATAAAAATGGTATTTTAATTAGTACATAAAATGAATGAAACGGTGACTGGTTTGGGTCAGCTTCCCTTATCTGACAGCCTAAAGACAACCTGCGTGGTTGTAAATGATACTTAAACTTAAAGTAGATTCCCTGAGGAATAGTGATGATGGGCCCAACCGTAAAAGGGATATCATTGAACGAACTCATACGCAGAACGCAAATTGGGCATCCCGTCTTGTTGGGAAATACCAGCGATAATCTCTCGTATGATTATCTCACGTATGGTCGTATAAGAAGGCGCTGCGCGGCGCTGAGATCGCCTGGGCGATAGGTGTGCGACTCGGCACATGAGAACAACTTAACATTAATTACCTAAACCTAATTACATGTCCATACCCAGCTGTGGGTCGTCACCAAGGACCATGTAATAATGATGAGGTGAGGTTCGTGATTAAGATAACGAAAATCACGAACACTATGAAATTGTAGTAGCTGTATAATATAATTAATCTCTAACACGAAGTTCATTGAATAAGATATAAATACAAATAGCTTGAATGTATTTTTGGATCGAGCAGAATCAGATGGCTAGAAGTACCTTCTAACTGAGTAAGGTCAAATGAGGTCGTTATGCGGACATTCGTTAAAAAAAAGCAAGAGCTAGTATATGGAAAATTAAATGTGAAAAAAACAAGTACACAATAATCTAGATATTAAACAATCAAATTACCAATAAATGAACATGAATAATTAAAGAAAAAAATATATCTATAAAGAAGACGAATAATTACGGCGAAACATACTTCGGAATATGTACAAATATACTATAATAATAACAAAATCATACGATTTAATTCGATGAATTATGCTAGTATTATTATAGTTCCCAAAATATTCATGCAAACCGGAAGTAAATTCATCACTCTATCGTAAGTACGTTGATAACGGGATAATGATAAAATCACAATCATATAGGACCTGACCTGATTTCACCTGAACAACCATGAGTGAGGTCATTCGCACTATAAAACGAATATAACACTTTATACATAAAAGATACTAAAGTTATTCATATAAACATACAAATGAGCAAGGCACACTGTTTTTGTATAAATATAAATACGAAAAGAAAAAAATATAAAACGTTATCACTGCAAAAAAAATAATTTAACACTAGTGGACTAGAAATATTGAAAATAGGTAGAGAGGGAGGGGAGATTAACGGGTGGGGGTTAGGAGGAAGGAAGGGGGTATAGGATAATGGGGGATGGGGGTAGGTGGGAAGCGTGCGGGAAATGTTTGTTTGTGCATAAATCAACCAAGTTATTTAAGTATTCTAAAATTTCCCACAAATGCAGAGTTAAACCGAGCCCAAATAAATGCACAGTAATAATATCCGAATTGAACGTCGATATGGCGTCGGTTAACGCAGTGAGATAAAACGAGAACTTAAAAAAATGTCAGGAATATGACAATACTTATAATTCTAGCCACGTGGCCTAGAATGTCCGTAGAAATAGTTAATAATTTAGAGAAAATGCACGATATATCTCTCCCACATAAATAAAAGATCTAGCCATTATAAGCGATTTATGCTAATAAGATTCAAGGAAAAAAACACGCCAAAGAAAGAAAATACACTCTCGCAAGAAATAGAAATGGGAATTGATTCCCTTAAAAAACGACGATCTACCATGACGAGAAAAAAAACATAGTAGACAACAGAAAGAAGGAAAGAAAATGCACTTTGCACGGACACTTGTTCAGATATTTCGGGGGAAAAAATCAGTGCACTTGTAAAAAGTAGTACGGCATGCACACATAGGCAAAGAAAAGAATGATTGCCAATGGTGTACTTACAGTTTTTCGGAGGCTTGTTGTTCGTGTCATTCTGCCGCTTGCACCAGTTGTCAGGGTTTTGTGTTGCCCTGATTTGGCGGATTATGGAGACACAATTCTGGTTCAGCTGTTTATTGATAGAAGTGGCTGGTAGGTAGCGTGGCGCGGGTTGTTGTGGGCAAGGAAGCCCAAGAGGGGCGCCGAGCGGGGCGCGCCCCCAAGGAGAGGTGTGGTCAGGGCCGTTGGCCCCGGTCAAGTGTGCTAGGTCAACTGACTTGTGGCTTCGAGCGCTGGTCGCGGGAAGGTACCCCCTTTTTTCCTCAGACTCTCTCTCTCTCTTTCTCTCTTGTTCTCTCTATCTACCTGTCTATATCTCTCTTCCCCCCCCCCTCCTCCTCTCTCTCTCTCTCTCTCTCTCTCTCTTCTCTCTCTCTCTCTCTCTCTCTCTCTCTCCTCTCTTCTCTCTCTCTTCTTCTTCTCTACTCTCTCTCTCTCTCTCTCTCTCTCTCTCTCTCTCTCTCTCTCTCTCTCTCTCTCTCTCTCTCCTCTCTCTCCTCTCCTCTCTCTCATACATCTCTTCTTTTCTTCCTAAATACTGCTCTCTCTCTTCTCATACTCTCTCTCTCTGCTCCTCTCATCTTTATCCTAGCAATAGGCNCCAAGGAGAGGTGTGGTCAGGGCCGTGGGCCCCGGTCAAGTGTGCTGGGTCAATGTGCTGTATGTTTCGAGCGCTGGTCGCGGGTCCCTAGCAGTGGAGACGCGGAAAAGGCAACCCTTGTTCCTCAGCTCTCTCTTCCTTCCCTCCCTCCTCTCTCCTCCCATCCTCGTCCTCTCTCTCCTCTCTCTCTCTCCTCCCTCTCTCTCGTTCTTCTCCTTTCTCTCTCTTCCTCTCTCTCTCTCTCTCTCTCTCTCTTCTCTTCCTCCCTCCTCCTCCTCCCTCCTCCCTCCCTCCCTCCTCTCTCTCTGTTCCTCTCTCTCTTCACACACACATACAAGTTTTTTCTTTCTTATAACATATCGAAAAGTCTTTTTTTTCTTTTTTTTTTTATATCGAAAGTCTTTTTCCTTTTTTTAAAAACTACAGCGCCAAGCAAAAGGATCCCAACAGGAACCTCTCACCAACGGCGATTCCTCTGTGTACACAAACGGAGTCATCCAGATTCCTTATCTGTTGGTTCTGATTCTGTTCCGGAATTGAGGCCGTGTCTGCGGTATAGACACAGCGATAATCTCTCTCTTGTCTCTGGTCTCTGTATCTCTATCCGTTCCTGGCTCTGTATTTGTATCTTTCTTCCTTCCTGTCTCTGTCTCTTCTCTCTCTTTTTTCTTTTTTTCTTCTTTTTCTTTTTCTCTTTCTTTTCTTTTTCTCTTTCTCTCTTCTCTCTCTCTCTCTCTCTCTCTCTCTCTCTCTCTCTCCTCCCTCCTCCTCCTCCCTCCCCCTCCCTCCCTCCCTCCTTCCCTCCTTCCCCTCCCTCCCTCCTTCCCTCCCTCCTCTCCCTCCCTCTCCCTCCCTCCTCTCCTCCCCTTCCTCCCTCTTCCTCTCTCTTCTCAACACACACATACTTCTCGCTTTTTTCTTTCTTATTAACATATCCGACAAGTCCTTTTTTTTTTTTTTTTTTTTTTTAAACTAACAGCGCCAAGCAAAAGGGATCTCAACAGGAAACCTCTCTTACCAACGGCGATTCCTCTGTGTACACAACGGAGTCAATCCTTCTGTTTGGTTTTGATTCTGTTCCGGAAATTGAGGCCGTGTCTGCGGTTTATAGACAAGCCGATAATCTCTCTTGTCTCTGTTCTCTGTTATCTCTATCCGTTCCTGGCTCTGTATTTGTATCTTTCTTCCTTCCTGTCTCTGTTCTCTTCTCTCTCTCTTCTTTCTTTTTCTTCTTTCTTTTTCTTTTTTCTTTTTCTTTTTCTCTTTCTTTCTTCTCTCTCTCTCTCTCTCTCTCTTCTCTCTCTTCTCTCTCTCTCTCCTCTCTCTCTCTCTCTCTCTCTCTTCTCTCTCTCCCTCTCTCCCTCTCTTCCCTCCTCTCTCCCTCCTCCCTCCCTCCTCCCTCCCTCCCTCCCTCCCTCCCTTCCCTCCTCCCTCCCTCCCCCTACTCCCTCCCTCCCTCCCTCCTCCTCTCCCTCCCTCTTCCTCTCTCTCTCAACACACCACACATACAAGTTTTTTTTTCCTCTTATAACATATCGAAAAGTCTTTTTTTTTTCCTTTTTTTTAAATCTACAGCGCCAAGCAAAAGGATCTCAACAGGAACCTCTCTACCAACGGCGATTCCTCTGTGTTACACAAACGGAGTCTATCAAATCCTTCTGTTGGTTTTTTGATTCTGTTCCGGAATTGAGGCCGTGTTCTGCCGAAGCCGGGTCGGTTATAGGGCACACAGCCGATACATCTTCTGTCTCTGTGCTCGTATCTCTATTTCGTTCCTCTCTCTGTTCTCTGTTTTCTGTTTCTTTTTTCTTTTATTTGCTTTCGGTTTTACTGTTTTTTTTCTCTGTTTCTCTCTATGTTGTCTGTGTCTTTGTCTCTCTCTGTGATCTCTTCTTGTATCTCAATTCCGTTCCTGGCTCTCTGTCTCTGTCTGTTTCTATTATTTTTTTCTTTATGCTTTCGGTGTTTACTATTTTTTCTGTTTCTGTCTCTCTTGTATTTTTTTGTCTGTCGGCTGTCTCTCTGGTTGTCTCTCGTTCTCTGTCTCTGTCTCTGGTCTCTAGTTTTCTCTCTGTCCTGTTTTCAGTGTCTCTCCTTTGTTTTCTCTTATCTCATGTTGCCTCTGTTTCTCTTGCGTGTTCTCTGGGTTTCTCTATTCTCATTGTTCCTCTATCTCTGTGTCTCTGTCACTGTCTTCTTTCTCTGTCTTCGTCGGTGGTGTCTTGTCGTCTGTCTTTGTATGTCTGTCTTCTTGTGTCTGTCTGTCTGTCTGTTCTGTCTGTGCTGTCTGTCTGTCCTCTCTCCTTCTCTCTACCTCACCCCCCCACACATATATTATATTCATATTATTTCCCCATTAACTTATTCATTTTCATATACATGTATATAATTTTGCCCAGAGTTCGATAAAATCAATATAACATACTCAAAAAAAAAAAAAGAAATAAAAGAGGAATAATACATCCGCTACTTTTTGTCTGAAAATTATTGGCGAGTTACTGGAAAAACGAGCAAAAGTAATCAAAACTGCAAAATTTCAGCTTTTGATCACTTTCATTTGCCGCAAAAATAATCCACACCCGTCTTTATTGTTTCATTTCGGCGCATTTTGATATAACGAGAGTCTAAATACACTCCACTAAATAAGTGCTTAATTTAATATACTGTAAACTTGATATATTATATGAATATGACTTAGTTGAGCACACACACACAACAGAACACACACGGGACCTTCTTACTTTGGTATTGATACTATTCTGTATAGTCTTAATTCGAATCCGGTCCTTTTACAATGTTCGCTATTTATTAACATACTTAGTAAAGGGATAGTAATGTATAGTAGGTGATTCATTAATACCTTTATATATATATATATACTTTTAATCTTACTTTTTATGTATTTCATATTTATACTTATATATATATATTACTCATACGTATATGTACACACAACATACATTTATGTGTGTTGTGTGTGTGTATCGTTGTGTGTGTGCTGTATAGTGTTTGCGGTTTTGCTCGTGTTTAATGTGGTTGTCTCTCGGGGTTAGTATTGGTATATATGGCATGTGCTTACCTCAGAGCCTTTTTCGGCTTGGGTGCTCAAGATATTTCTTCTGAGAATTTTTAATCCTAGGTTTTATTTTATATGTCTCTGATAATTACTCCCTTCTCTTGATTTATCACTGTGCCTATATAGTTGTCGACCTCTATGATTGATCTTTGGCGCGCACGTCAGTGATAGATTACTGTTTATCTGCTGTGTCCTGTGCTTGGCTACGTCTGGGTTTCGCTCTCTCTCCGGTTCAGACATAAATCTCAGTATTACTTCCTGCGGCAGTGAACGTGAGGCTCCAGTATTGCTACTCGCCCTTCCTTTTCCTTCGCTTGCTATACTTTACGCACCTTTCACCTAGCCTTTGCTTGTTCTTTCTGCATGCTGTTTTTTGGGCCTAGTGTTGTTTGCTTTCTCGATGACGGGTAGGAGGTAAACATGAACATTTGAATCACCTCTGAATTCCAGTCATCGTGTCTCGCTGTCATTACAGGGTCACGCTGCTAAGTCGGGTAAAGCTCCCAATACGAATATGTTTGGTGTCGTGTGTGTGTGTTTGTGTGTTGTGATTGTGTGTTTGTGCTTGTATGTATTGTCGCTGTGTGTATTTCTTTTTCTACTGTGTTGTGTCGTGTGTGTATGTGTTGTGTGTGTGCTGTGTGTGTGGTGTGTCTGTTGTCTTCGTGTGTTGATATTGTATTAAGCATATCTATATCTATCTCATTTGTCTATTGCTGTGTTTTTCTTTATATACTATTCTATGTAATCCTTATCTTTCTAGCTTACTATCTATTATATTTATATGTATTAACTATATGTCACACATACTCTTGTTTGTCATAGATAAATACTGTAATATCATGCGCATGCATGTGTTTCTCCTTGGCTTCATTTCTTTATCATCTTCCCTACGTTATGTATTGATTTACTTCATGTTGTATGTTATGTTTTTCTCCATGTAACTCAGTAACTGTATTATACTAATCGTCAAATTTTTATTTATTTCGTATGTATTCACGCTAATATTTTCACTTTCAAAGTTTTACAAATCATGGATCTTTATTCTCTGTTTTGATCAGAGATAACTCAGGAATTAGTTTTTGATTTCACCTTGCTTGGTTCGAGGACTAATCGTGTATGTTCTATGAACTTCATCCAATAAATTGTTAACTCTCTCTATTTACGCACGTTTCCTCCCAGATAAGACTACTAATATTGTATGATGAGTCAGTAAATTCTTTACAGCATATGGGATCATTCTCATGTCTCCCGGTTGGAGCCTGATCGTATTCTTGGTGTGATGCTAGGATCCTCTTTCCAAAAGGTGGTCTTACGGCGTTCTTTACCGTCACTGTCTCTCTCCTTAAATTGGTGATACTCAGTATTTGCTGCCGTCTTCATTGCTTCAGTTCGGGTTACCAGTCTTTAATCGTGCTGGCTAATGTAGGGGGTCTTTACCCGCTTTTGCTCTGGTACTGTTAGCGGGTTATCCACGTATATTGGGTAAATGCTCAGGGCTTGTTAAACAGCTATATGGGTTTGTAGCGGTCTAGGGGTACAGTATTATGCTCGGTAAATCGTTATCTGGCGTCGTGCTTTACCATGCCTATCTCACTCTATGCTTCTCTTCCACTAGATGCTAAATCTGGTACGGTGCTGTTAACATGCTCTATGATGTCTCTCTCTCTTCTCTCATTCTCTTCTCATCTCTTTCTCCTCCCCTCTCTCTCTTTCTCCCTCTCCTCTCCCTCTTTTCTCTCTCTCTCTCCGCACCCCCCCTCTCTTCCCTCCCCCCCTCTCCCTCTTCATGAAAGTAATATATCAACAGATAGACACTTTTTTACCTAAAAAAAAAAGCCAAACAATATAACATATAATTCGAACAGGCAGCCCATTCTGTTTACCCAGGGTATTGGCTGGGACTATAAATAAACACAGCCAATGAGGTTTTAACACTGTCACTCGCCTTCATAAACATTATAATTATACGCTTTTATGGTTCCTGGTAATTAATTGAATCGTCAGCTGAATTAATGAATTAATGATATATTAAAAATATATATAGTTCTAGTGAAAAAGTTCTGTGATCCTTAGTAGACTTTTGTTAATGTGAATGAAACAAGTGATAAAAACATGGTTGAAATAAAGGTTTTGATCAAATTAATGAGAGGAGAGAGAGAGAGACAGGAAGATCGAGAGATGGGAGAGATTGAGAAGAAGAGGTGAGAGGAGAGAGAGGAGAGAGATGTGCAGAGATAGAAAGGGGGAGCGAGGAGAAAGATGAGAGAGATTGATTGGGAGACAGAGAAAGAAAGAGGTGATGTGAGTAGCGGGTGAGTGAGGAGAGAGAGAGGGGTGAGGGGACGGAGAGAGAGAGAGAGAGAGAGAGAGAGAGAGATGAGAATAGAACGTGTTTGAGGAGACGCGAGATGATCCGAAGTGTATAGTGAGAAGAGCAGGAGAGATGAGAGCGACGGAGGGTAAGAACGCAACCCGAACAGGAGAATATAGCTGACAGATGACGACGATGATGATGATGTTGGACGGAAAGCGATAAAGAATAATTAGTAATAACAAGAAAATGAAATAATGATAATTTAATAACAACAAACAACAATGGTAATAAACAATATCGGAGTACTACCACTAATAGACTAGCAAAAAAAAGAAAGTACAATAATAATAACAATTAATAAGGGAATAATAATAAGTGATAATATCATACATATCCAAATGCCAAGAGCCAACCCAAAATAAGATAAATAATAATAAGTAATATAATAATATAAAAATGAATAATAATAATGACCAAAGTAACAGCAACAACAATAATATGATTATAATAAATTCCAATAATAATGTAATGGAATTAATAAGAAGATAATTCACAAACAGTAATAATAATAACCAATAAGCAAAATAAAACAAAACCAACAACAACTACTAAATATTCGGTCGCAAAAAAACCTGTTTTATGTCTGAAAAATTCATCGTTTTTCTGTAAATCCACTTTTAGGACGCAATACGACAACGAAGTTGATAGTATTCACGGGTCTTCATTTCTTTAAAGTGAGATACTACCCAAGCGAGACTATATATATAAGGACATGAGGTATTTAAAAGTACTTACACATTCTCACCTTCCCAATACTACGTCAAATATAGCGTATTGTGTTCGACTTGATGATTAAACGTTATGTAGAAATATTAAGAAGTGCAGGTTTGCGAACGGAAGCTTTATGCCGCAGGTTTTCTATTTTTCCCATTTCTTTATGTCCCCGTTTTCGTATTTCTTGCCCATTCTTAGTGTCCCGTTTTCGTTATCCTATCCCATTTTCTTTCTAGAATGTTATTTATTCCTTCACTTATCGTTTTCGGCCAGGATAAACGATTCTTAAGGACTATATCTCCTGCCAATAAATATATTTATTCAACGCCCGAGTGATTATTTATTAATTAATTATTATGTAATGTATATATCTTTACATTTAGAATTAAATGACCTCCCGGGACGTTGTTATTCAAAAGGTTTTGCGTCGCACTTTTTGATGAAATTAACTGTGCGTCTACCGTTAACGGATTTTTATCTGTTGTTGTTGTGCGTTTTTCGTTTGTGTTCGTTTTGTTGTTGTGTGTAAAGAATTAATGCATACAGGAATCTCCGCAAAGAATATGTTTTGTCTTTTTACTATAGCTGTTGCGTTCCTTGTTTCTCGTGGGTGGTGTTAAGGATGTAGACAAGATTTAAGAGTAATTCGCGTGCTGTTTCTCTTTGTGTTTTCTTGGGTGGGTTGTATTCTTTGCTCCTAGTGTTGGGTGTTGAGTATTAACGGATAGGTTGAGACAGTATCTTTTTTTTCTTCTAGGGCGGCTGCGGTATGGTGTTTCCTTCGTTTTTTATTACGGGGCCCGGTGGGATAATAAATTAGAGGAGAAAGGAAAGAGAAGAGAATGAAGGAAGATAGAAAAGACTGGTGGGGGGGGTCCCTACGGGGGGGGAGGCAGGCAGGGGAGAAAAGAGGAAAGAGTGAGGGAGGGAGATAGATAAGATAGATAGAAAGATAGATAGATAATAGATAGATAGATTAGATAGATAGATAGATAGTAGATAGATTAGATAAAGATAGATTATAGAACAATAGATAGAAGGGAGAGAGAGGGGAAAAAGAGAGAACGTGGATGGATGGGACGGCCGATCACAGTCGGGGGAGAGAGAGGAAGAGAGAGGAAAGAAGAGAGGGTCGAGGTGGAGAGAGAGTAGAGGATGAGAAGAAAGCAAGAGAACGAGGCGAGCGAAAGAAACAGACAGAACAAGCAAAGAAGAAGAAAAAAGACAAAGAGAGGAAAAAAAGAAAGAAAAAAAAAACACAGTCAGCATTAAACCGAGAGGGAAAAACGACCCCCCTTTCAGTACTTTTTAACACACAACCTCACCCGAAGAGTTCGAATAAAAACCCGTGTAGCGAAAAATAACGTTAGCGCTGGTTAAAACGACTTGAATTCCTCAAAAGTGTTTAAAAAAAATAGAATAAAATAAAAATAAAATAAAATATAAGCTAAATAAATAAAAGTAAATAAAAGTATAAAAAAATCTAAATAAATAGAATGAGTAACAGTTAAATAAACAGTACAGAAAAATTCTTGATCGTATCGCAGTCTGACGCGCGATATTTATGCGTACGGGAAAAGTTAGATCAGCCAGCAAGTCCCGAGAAGGTGTTCATGGCGCCCGATTCTATTAAGAAAAAAAGAAAAGATAAAGACATTATGAGGTTATTTTTTGGATTGACGGTGCACAAAGTGGCTTTGTGAATATAGTCGATTCCATTCTTTGGTGCGCTCTTCTTCAATTTCAAACGGATGGAAATAATGAATTTGAATGGTATATTTTCAGCTGAAAACAGTCAACTTGTAAAACGAGACCGCTTCATGGCACCCTCCTTCCAGTTGCTACGGATCTAGTATTCCCCTTTTTAGTGGACACTTGACATGTCTGTGCAAAATTCCCTCTGTCTTGGCTCCGTCTGCTCTCTCATCTCTCTCTGCTCTTGTCTATGCGTCTCCCTCTTTCTTTACTCTTGTCTCTTATTTGTTTCTTCTCTCTTGGTCTTCTCGTTTTTCTGTTCTTTCAAATTATATTGTCTTTACATTTACACGTAAGTATTCGGCGGATTCTCTTTCTGTTCTTTCTCTTTCTCTGCGCGCCATCTCTCGCTCGTCTTCCTCTTCTCTCTCTCTCTCTCTTCTCTCTCTCTCTCATCCCTAGCTCTGCCTCTCTCCTCTCTCTCTCTCCTCTCTCTTCTCTCTCTCTGCTCTTGTCTATGCTTCTCTTCCTCTTTCTTTACCTCTTCTCTGTTATTGTTTCTCCTCTCTTTCTTTATATCTCTCGTTTCTTTCTCCCTCTCTCTTTTTCTA
>NW_020870237.1:81135-91135 GCF_003789085.1 Penaeus vannamei | reverse complement strand
CCCAAAAAAAAAATACCACCCCCCCAAAAACACCCTCCCCCCAAAAAAAAAAAAAAAAAAAAAAAAAAAACCAAAAAAAATACCAACTCCCCAAAAAGGCACCCTCCCCCCAAAAAAAAAAACCCAACCCCCAAAAACACCCCCCCCCAAAAAAAAAATACCAACCAAAAAATACCACCCCCAAAAAGCACCCCCCCCCCCCAAAAAAAATACCAACCCCCAAAAAACACCCTCCCCCCCCCAAAAAAAAATACCACCAAAAATATACAACCCCCCCAAAAAGCACCCTCCCCCCTCAAAAAAAAAAAAAACAACCCCCCAAAAACACCCTCCCGGCCCCCCCCAAAAAAAAAATAACCCCCCAAAAAAAACACCCTCCCCTCCCCCCCCAAAAAAAAAATACCAAACCAAAAAAATACCACCACCCAAAAAGGGCACCCCCCCCCCCAAAAAAAAATACAACCCCCCAAAAACACCCCTTCCCCCCCCCCAAAAAAAAAATACCACCAAGAAAATACCAACCCCCCCAAAAAGCACCCCCCCCCCCCCCAAAAAAAAAAATACCAACAAAAAACACCAAAAAAAAAAAATACCAACCAAAATACCAACCAAAACCCCCCCCCCCCCAAAAAAAAAATACCAACCCCCAAAACCCTCCCTCCCCCCCAAAAAAACTAAACCAAGAAAATACCACCCCCCAAAAAGCACCCCCCAAAAAAAAAAAAATACCAACCCCCCAAAAACACCTCCCCCCCCCCCAAAAAAAAATACCAACCAAGAAATACCAACCCCCCCAAAAAGCACCCCCCCAAAAAAAAAAAAATACCAACCCCCAAAAACACCCCCCTTCCCCCCCAAAAAAAAAACAACCAAGAAAATACCAACCCCCCAAAAGACCCCCCCCAAAAAAAAAAAATACCACAAAAACATCCCTCCCCCCCCCCCCAAAAAAAAAATACCAACCAAAACAAACGCAACCCCCAAAAAAGCACCCCCCCAAAAAAAAAAAAAAAAAAAAAACACCAACCCCAAAAATAAATACCAACCGAAAAATATCCCGCATTCCTCTCCGATGCCTCGACCAGTCACCCCCCGTCCATCTTTCTTGATTAATTACTGGGAATTAGAGGTTCGCGCCATCAATCAAACCCCAGTGTAGATTCTGCTGTCGATGATGGCCGAGGAGGGGGTGGGGGGAGGGGATGGTGGGAGGTGTGGGATGGGGGGAGTTAGGGGGATGGGGGGGAGGGAGGATGGAGGGGAGGGGTGAGGGGGTGAAGGAGGGGGGATGGGAGGGGAGGGGGGGTGGAGGGGGGTGAAGGAGGGTGAGGGGTGGGGGAGTGGAGGGGAAGAGGGTGGGCGATTGAGGGAGAGAGGGTGGGGAGGAGGATGGGGAAGGAGAGGGGATGAAGAGAAGTGAGGGAGTGAAGGAGAGAGGAGAGAAGGCGGGGAGAAGGAAGTGGGGGGTGAAGGAGGGAATTATGAGTGAAGGGGATGAAGGAGAGGGGGGATGGGGGGATAAGGGGGTAGTGACGGAGGTGGGGGGATGAGGGGAGAGGGGAGTTTTATGGAAAATACGGGGGAGGAGGATGTGTGTGAAGGAGGGGGGGGGGGGGAGGGTGAGGGAGAGAGGAGTGAAAGAAGAAGAGGGGGGGAGGATGGGGGGAGAAGGAGGTGTGGGATGGGGGATAAGGAGGGGGGTGAGGGAGAGAAAAGGGGAGGAAGATGGGATGGGGGGAGTGAGGGAGAGGAGGGGAGAAGGGGGGAAGGGATAGATTCTTTGGTTGCTGGGTGGGAGGGGAGGTGGACAGGGAGAAGAGGAGGGAGAAGGAGGGAGGAGGATGCGGATTGATGAAGATTAAGAATGAAGATTAAGATGAAGATGATGAAAGATGACAAAAAGACAAGAACATTTTAAGAAAAAGAGAAAGATATAGTCGAAGAAAATAAACACACACACACACACACGCACACACACACACACACACACACACACACACACACACACCACACACACACACACACACACACACACACACACACATAATATACTAATATATATATATATATATATATATATATATATATTATATATATATAATATATATATATATATATATATATATATATATATTATATATATATATATATACTATATATATATATTATATATATATATATATATATATATATATATATATATATATATATATATATAACTCGCCAAAAAAATGTTTCAAATTTCCATAAAAAATCCTAAATCACCTCAAATCCTTGCAACCGCGGAGGCCAGGAGGTCAAACCGGGGATTTATTTGTGGGATTATTTGTGAATCTATTTCCTCTCCGGGATTAAATCAACGAGGGAATTAATTTGCACGATAACGGAGCTTGAAGGCAGGACGGGGGTGATGCTCACTCTAGGGGGGGTGGGGAGGGAGGGAAGGGGAGGACTGGAGAGGGGAAAGGGAAGTGGAGGGTGAGGGTGAGGGTGAGGGGGGGGAGAGGATGGGGAGGGGAGGGAGGGGGAGGGAGGACTGGAGAGGGAGAGGGAGGGGGGGAGATGAGGGTGAGGAAGGGGGAGATGGAGGGAAAGGGGGAGGGGAGGGGGGAGGGGGGGATAGAGAAGGGTAAGGAGGGAAGGAGGTGAGGGAGGGAGAGGTGTGAGGGGGGAGGGGGAGGGGGAAGGAGGGGAGAAGGGAGGGGAGGGTGAGGGGGGAAGAGGGATGAAGGAGGAGGGAGGAGGGGTGGGAAAGGGGGGAGGGGGAGAGGGGAAGGGAGAGGGGGGGAGGGAGGGGGGGGAGGGAGTGGATGGAGGGGGGAGGACTGAAGAGGGAGGGGGAAGGGAAGGGGGGGGAGGGGAGGGGAAGGGAGGGAAGGGGAGGGAAGAGGTGGGGGAGGGGAAAGAAGGGGTCGAGAGGGGGAGGAGAGGAGAGGAGAGGGGGGGGGAGGGAGAGGGGAAGGAAATGGGGAGGGGAGGGAGGAAGTGTCCGCTTGGCGGGAGGATTGGAAAAGAGGGAGAAGAGAGAATGATGCGGGGGGGAGGTGTTGAGGGGAAGGGGTTCTTGCTTGGTGTGTGTGTGTGTGCAATGTTTGATAGATATAGGTGGGTAGGTAGATGATAGTTAATATTGGATAGATAGGGATAGATAAATACTGAGAGAGGAAACGAGATTAAGCGGGAGCGAGCGAAGGAGAGAGAAGAAGGAGAGAGAGAGAGAGAGAGGAGAGAGAGAGAGAGAGGATGAGAGGCAGAGAGAGAGAGGAGAGAGAGAAGAGAGAGAGAGAGAGAGAGAGAGAGAGAGAGAGAGGGAGAGAGAGAGAGAGGAGAGAGAGAGAGAGAAGAGAGAGAGAGATACAAACAGACAGACAGAAAAAGAAGATAGATACAAACAAACAGACAGACAAAGACAGAAAGGAAAATACAAACAGACAGAAACAGAGAGAGAGAGAAAGCGAGAAGACACGCGTGCCCGAGAGAGAGAGAGAAAGACAATACCATAATGACTGTAGATTGAAACATATCCAGAACCCACCATTTTTTTCTCTCTCCATCTCCCTATATTAATTACTAACGTGTCATTACCTCTCCCAATTAACATGTTCATTAATTCAAGGCAGATGAACCGGCAGAGGATAATTATCATGGATAAATCTCGCTTTCCATTTTTATCTCTTTCTTGCTAATTCGTGTGTCTATTCGTTTATCTATCTATTCGTCTGTCTATCTATCGTCTGTCTATCTATTTTTCTATATCTATCCTATTTTTGTCTATATATCTTTATCTATCTGTCGTCTGTCTGTATATCTGTTTCTATCCTATTTTCTGTCTATATTCTTTATTCTATCTCGTTCTGTCTATCTATCTAATCTATCGTTTATCTATCTATCGTCTATCTCTCTATCGTCTATCTATTTAATCTATCTATCTATCGTCTATCTATCTATCGTCTATCTATCTATTCGTCTATCTATATATTTGCTTTTATTCTTAATTATTGTATATGTTGTTATTATATCATTATCATCATTTAGTTTTATTAGATTTGTTATGATTTGTTATTATGAGTCATTTTGTCGTTACTAACAGTATTATTATCGTCTTTAAGGTATCATTTACATTATATGTTATTATATCTTTTTTTTTTTCATCATCAGGAGCCAGCATGCCTGATTGATATGTGATGATGATGATGATGATGATGATGATGATGATGATGATGATGAACAGATTGCAACAGGAACAACGAAGGGAAGGGCAAGAAAACACGAATATGCCGAAGGCCTTTTCGCTATGCTTCGTCGTGTATGCCCTGACGAAGCAATAGTGAAAAGGCCTTCGACATATTCGTGTGTTTTCTTGCCCTTCCCTTCGTTGTTCCTGTTGCATGATAATGATGATGGTGATGAAGATATAGAAGATGATGATGATAATGAAGAAGAAATAGAAGATGATGATAATGATGATTACTATCACTCTCATTACTATTACCATTATCATCATCATCATCATTACCATTACTATTATTCACATCACTCTCATCATTATTATAACCATTTTCATCATTGACCATAATGCTCCCCGATGTCATATTTATTATATATATATATATATTATAAAACCGTTCCCACTACGATCACGTTTTTACAAGAACACATTTCTATATAGATGAGAACATTTTTCCCGTCTCGTGGATGTTGTTCTATGACTCAGTTTCACCCTTCATTTTCTCGCCTCTCTCCCTTCCTTCTTTTGTTCGTTCATTCCCTCCCTTCTTCCTTGCTTCCTTCCTTCCGTCAATTTTTTTCTGTTTTTCTTCTTGTAGATTTTCTTGGTAAGATCTCTTCTCTGTCTCTTCTCTCTCTCTCTCATCTCTCTCTCTCTCTCTCTCTCTCTCTCTCTTCTCTCTCTCTCTCTCTCCTCTCTCTCTCTCTCTCTCTCTCTCTCCTCTCTCTCTCTCTCTCTCTCTCTCTCTCTCTCTCTCTCTCTCTCTCTCTCTTCTCTCTTCTCTACTCTCTCTCTCTCTCTCTCTCTCTCTCTTCTCTCTCTCTCTCTCTCCTCTCTCTCTCTCTCTCTCTCTCTCTCTCTCTCTCTCTCTCTCTCTCTCTCTCTCTCTCTCTCTCTCTCTTCTCTCTCTCTCTCTCTCTCTCTCTCTCTCTCTCTCTCTCCTCTCTCTCTCTCTCTCTCTCTCTCTCTCTCTCTCGTCTCTCTTTCTTTCTTTCTTTCTTTCTTTCTCTCTCTCTCTCTCTCTCTCTCTCTCTCTCTCTCTCTCTCTCTCTCTCTCTCTCTCTCTCTCTCTCTCTTCTCTTCTCTCTTCTCTCTCTCTCTCTCTCTCTCTCTCTCTCTCTCTCTCTCTCTCTCTCTCTCTCTCTCTCTCTCTCTCTCTCTCTGTTTTTTCACTCTTTCCCACTGCCTTTTCTCACTCCTTCTCTATCTCTCTGTGTCTGTCTGTCTGTCGCTATTTCTCCTTCCATCCCTTCGTCTGTTTCTTTCCACCTTCCTTCCTTTTTTCTTTCCTCCCTCTCTTCTTCTCTGTCCCTCTCTGTCTCTGTCTCTGTCCCTCTCTGTCTCTCCCTCTCCTTTCCCTCCCTCACTCTCTTTCTCTCCTTCTCTTCCTCCTTTGTATTTTCCCCTCCTCTTCCTCCCGTTATTTATTCCTTGTCCTGCATCTTCCTTTACGCCTCCACACCTCTTTCTCTTCTCCTTTACCTCCTTCCTCCCTTCCTTCCTTTATCTCCACTGTTACTAATTATTTCCTCCTCCTTCTCCTCCCGTTCGTCCTTTGTCTTTCTGCCTTTCTCTCCTTTGGCCGTTCTTCTTCTTCGTTTTTTGCTATTCTGCCTAACTTCTCCTTTCCTTTGTTTCTTGTCTATTTCCCCTTCGCTTTCCCTCCTTCTCACTTTCTTTATTGCTTCCTTGTCTACTGTTTATGTCTTCCTGTTCCATTTCCTTATTTTGTTTTTGTTTTTCTTCTTTGGCAATTGCTTATTTCTTTATTCGCTTCATTTCATTCTTCTTATTGTTTATTTCGTCCTCTTCCTTATTATTCTTCCCTTTGCTTTCCCTCTTTTCTCTTTTGACTATTCTAAATTTTCTCCTTTTCCTTCTCTTTCTCCTTGCTTCTTCCTTTGTTTCCTACACTGGTTGTTTATTCCCCATTTCTCCATCCCCCTTTCCTCCATTCTCCTCACTTCCTCTTGTAGATTCTGTTTATTCCTCTTCCTTACTGTCCACTTCTTCCTCTCTTTCCTTCCTTTCCTTCCTCTTCCCTCTCTCCCCCCTCCTTTATCTCCTCCACCGCCTTCTCTTTCACCTCCTCCTCTATTTCCTCCTCTATCTCCTCCTTTCCTTCACTTCCTCCTCTATCTCCCCCTTTCCTGTTTTCTTCTACTTCCTCTCTCTCTCCCCCACGTCCTCATCCACCTCCTCCCTTCCCCCCTCCTCCTCTATCTCCTCCTTCCTTCCACCTCCATTTCCTCTTCCATCCCATCCTTTCCTATCACTTCCTCCTCCACTTCCACCATATTCCTCCATCTTCCTCTCCTCCCCTTCTTCCATCCACCTCAGCTTCCTCTTCCATTCTCTCCTCTCCTTCGCTCGCCCAAGTATTTCTTGCCTCCTCTCCTTCCATTTCCTCCTCCGTCTCCTCCATCTTCCTCTCCTCTCTTTCGCTCCATCTCCACTTCCTCCTTTCACTTCCTCCATATTCCCCCATCTTCCTCTCCTTCCTTCTCCTTCACTTCCTCCACCTCTCCCATCCTTCCTCTCCTCTCCTCTCACTTCCTCCATATTCCCCCATTTCCTCTCCTCCTTTCCACCTCCACTGCCTCTTCCATCCCTCTCTCTCCTTCCACCTCCTCCATATTCCCTCTCCTCTCCTCTCCTTCCACCTCCACCCCTCCTCCTATCCTTCCCCTCCTTCTTCCTCTCGACTCCTCTTCCTCCCTCCTCTCCCCACTTCCTCCTCCTCTCCCTCTCCTTTCCCCCACGTCCTCCATCCTTCCCCTCCTTCTTCCTCCACCTCCACTTCCTCCCCTCCTCCTTCCTTCCACCTCCATATTCCCATCTCCTCTCCTCTCCTCTCCTTCCTTCCACCTCCACTTCCTCTTCCATCCCCTCTTCCTCTCACCTCCTCCCTATCCCCCATCCTTCCTCTCCTCTCCTCTCCTCGCCTCCGCCCACGAATTCTTGGTCACTAGTGCATCAGCGTTCCCCCCGTAAGAGGATCATGGCCAGACTATAATTTTGCGACCAGACTAAAGGCGATCGCTTGGTTCCCGGTGGCGGCGGTTCCTCGCAGTCACACGGCGGTGGGTTGGCCGGGGCCTCGAGAGCGCTGTCACCCGGTTTGGGGACAGGTGGGCGGTGAGGTAGTGTTGGGAGGGTCTTCTTGGGCGGGGGCGGGTGTGGGGGGCGTGGGGTAGAAGGGGAAGGGGGGTGGGGAGGGGAGCGAGGGGGAGGGGGAGGGGGGGATGCAATCAATGGGGGTCTTCTTTGGGGTGGGGGAGGGGTGAGGTGGGGAAGGGGGAGGGAGGTGGGAGGGGGGGGTTGGGGAGGTGAGAGTGGTGGGAGGGAAGGGGGAGAGGGGAGGGGGGGGCAATCAATGGGGGGGTCTTCTTTTGGGGGAGGGGGAGGTGGGAGGGGGGAAGGGGAGAGGCCATGGGGGGGTCTTCTTTGGGGTGAGGTGGGGGAGGGGTGAGGGTGAGGTGGGAGAGGAGAGAGGAGGAGAGGGAGGAGGAAGGGGAGCTTGGCTTGGTAAGATACTGTTAATATTAATACTGTTTCTATTACTATCATTGTTACTATTACTACTGCTACTACTACTACTACTCCCTCTCTCCTTCTCCAATCTCTCAAGTCCCTTTACAGTCTTCTCTCTCTCTCTTTCCTTTCCAGTCCTCTCTCTCCTCTCCTTTTCTCTCCTTTCTCCCATTCCATTCATCCTCCCTTTCTCCTCTCCTTTCCCTCCAGTTCTCCTTTCTCTACTCTCTTCCTCTCCAGTCTCTCTCTCTCTCTCTTTCTCTCCTCCAGTCCTCTCTCTCTCCTCTTTCTTTCAGTCGTCTCTCTCCTCTCCTCTCTCTCCCACTCCATTCATCCTCCTTTCTCTCCTCTGTCTCTCTCTCTCCTCTCTACTCTCCAGTCCTCTCTCTCTCTCCTCTCTCTCTCCTCTCCTTTCTCTCCCACTCCATTCACCCTCTCTTTCTCTTCTCTCCATTCCTCTCTCTCTCCTCTCCTTTCTCTCCAGTCGTCTCTCTCTTCTCCTCTCTCTCACACTCCATTTATCTCATTCCTTCTCCCTCTCTTCTCTCCCTTTCCTCTCTCTCCTCTCTCTCACACTCCATTTATCTCATTCCTTCTCCCTCTCTTCTCTCCCTTTCCTCTCCAGTCGTCTCTCTCCTCTCCTCTCTCTCCGACTCATTCATCTCACTCCTTCTCTGTCCCCTTTCTCCTCTCCCTTTCCTCTCCAGTCCTCTCTCTCCTCTCCTCTCTCTCACACTCCATTTATCTCTCCAGTTCTCTCTCTCCTCTCCTCTCTCTCACACTCCATTTATCTCTCCAGTTCTCTCTCTCCTTCCGCACTGCATACGTAGCGTAGAAAAAAAAAGATACACCTTCATTTTATTAATAAAACCGGAGAAAACACAGTGTTTTTTGCTATAATCTTCGGCTTGGGATGATTTAATGAATTTGAATTGGCGGATGCTTCTCCCTCCTCCAAATTTTCCCTTTTTTTCCTCTTTTCCTTAATGGTCGTCTTCTCTATTTTTCTTTTTTTTTTTTATGTCCATGTTATGATTTCCCAAAAAAACGAAAGATATAATAACAATATAGATGAGGTTGATGTTGATGTTGATGGGTGGTGGTAGTGGTGGTGGTGGTGGTGGTGATGATAGTGATGGTGATGATGATGATGATGGTGATGATGGTGATGAGGATGATGGTGATGATGATATGCCAAGGCCATAGGGTCACCGATGCAATAAAAATATTCACACTTGAAGAATCACATAAAAATCACCTTTCTCGCGTCCAAAATTTAATGGAATCCAAGTCATGCTAAGCTAAAACTTTGGTAAACATTTCCTAAAAAATCTGTCCATAACTTTTTGAGTCATCCTCCTAAACCAAACAACAAACTAACCAAACTAAAAAAAAAAAAAAAAAAAAAAAAAAAAAAAAAAAAACCAACTTCCTTGGCAATAACAACTACAACAACAACTATTTATTTATCTGTCTGTGTATTTATCGATTCATTCTGTATATCTATCGATTTAGTTATCTATCTACAAAAAAAAAAAAAAAAAAAAAAAAAACATAACCTTGTCAATAACAAAAACAACAACAATAACAATCCTCTACTAGACTGGGGAAAAAAACATTTGACCAAGGATATCACAACATCTCTATTTATCTTGCACAGCGGTTACCGTGCCGGACCATTCAACCTTGCAGACCAGCGTTCAACCCCACGCCCTGCCAGTGGATGGTCACCCTTGACGGCCAGTTGTAATAGAAGCCAAAATGGAAACAGGTGTGTGTGTGTATGTGTGTGTGTGTATGTGTGTGTGTGTGTGTGTGTGTGTGTGTGTGTGTGTGTGTGTGTGTGTGTGTGTGTGTTGTGTGTGTGTGTGGTGTGTGTGTGTTTGTGTGTGTGTGTGTAATAATAATAATAATAATAATAATAATAATAATAATAACAATAAATAATAAAATAATAATAACAACAACAATAATAATAATAATAAATAATAATAATAATAATAATAATGATAATAGTAATAATAATAATGATAATAATAATAGTAATAATCATATAGAGATAGTGATAATAACATCAGCAATAATATCAACAATCCTTAAAAAAAATGGATTCTGGATCACCAGAAAATAAAAATCTGTTTATAACTTTTTGACTTATTCTGCTAACCAGCGGGAAAAAACGAACAGATTAATCAACGCTACGAAAAACAATTAGATAGATATAGATAGATAAAATGG
>NW_020870237.1:56464-58163 GCF_003789085.1 Penaeus vannamei | reverse complement strand
TGCCAGATACACAAGCAAATAGACAGACAGATAGATAAAAAAATAAGACAAACTATGTACAGAGTCAAATAAACAAATGTATTAGAATTACACAGAATATAATGATATAATGAGACGTGAGAAGTATGTTCAATAGATAATGTGTTGTTAGACTGGATGTAAACTTGATACGAAACACAGTAATGAAACGTGTTTGATCATGTGGTCTCTCTTTAACAAGTGTTCGAAAAGTGTATCGGAAAAAAAAAAAGAAAATCAGTTAATTGGCTTTAATTCCCTCGGTTTCGAGTGGAATCCCCGTCCCCTCCCTCCCTCCTCCCCTTCTTCCCTCCTCCCCCTTCTTCCCTCCCACTCCTGCCTCTCTCCCTCCCTCTCTCTGTCCCTCAACTCCCACCTTCTCTACCCTCCAACCTTCCTCCCTCTTCCCTCCCCTCCTCCTCCCCTTCTTCCCTCCACTCTCTCTGTCCTCCCCCCTTTCCTCCTCTCCCTTCCCTCCCTCCCTCCCTTCACCCCTCCCTCCCTCCTCCCCCTCCCTCCTTCCTGCCCTCCTCCCTCCTCCCTATACCCTTCCTCTCCCCTTCCTCCCTCCTCCCTACCTCCTTCCACCCTCCCTGCCCTCTCCTCCCTCCTCTCTCCCCCCCCCAACTTTGAGGGAGAGCAATTTTAAACAGACGAACCCACTGCAGTTATAACAATTACAAAGCTTTGGTTACACTGCACCCACCCCCCTCCCCTCCTTCCCATACAATCGAGAACACCCCCCTCCCCCTCCCCCTCCCTACAAACAACCCCTCTCTTTTCTCTCCGCGGAACCCCTCCCCCTTACCCCACCCCCCTAACACACACTACCCCCACTACTCATGTCTGTTGTAATCTTTTACGAAATCACCCATTGATTCTATTTTTTCATTATATATTATTTTCAATCTATAAAAAATGTTTTTCCCATTTTATCTGATAAATCAAGCGGAAAGCACAAAATATCCCCCTAAAATCTCCTATTCAATCTATATTTTCAAAATGGGTCAACCAACTATTTATTTTTTTCTCTTTATTTATATACAAAAATGGTGTTTATTTCTCTCTGATAAACCAAGACCGGAAAACGCAACACACACACACACACAAACACACACACATACACACACACACACACAACAACACACACACACCCACGCACCCCCCCCAACACACCACAACACCCCTCCCCCCACACACACATCCAACACACACACACGCACACACACCTCCCACACGCACCCCCCCCACACACACCACATCACACACACACACGGGCCCCACCACCGCCACACACGCCACACACGCCAAACACGCACAATGCCGCACGCAATGAATGCACCGGTGTGTTGCTTGTCTCCTGAACCAGTGCTTGTAATATGCATGATGAGGCTGTGTTGGGTTGTGACTGTCGACCAAAAGTTTGAAAAACGTTTTGGTTTATTTTCGTGTTTCGTCTAATGCAAGAACTGCGAACGGAATTGTAGACTAGACTCTCTGTCTGTTTGTCTAGTTTGTCCTCTGTCTGTTTGTCTTTCCTCTGTCTGGGGGGTTTGTCTGTCTTTCTGTTTGTTTTCTGGTCCTTCTGTCTCTCTGTCTTTCTGTCCTGTTTTGTCTGTCTGTCTGTCTGTGTTGTTCTCTAGTCCTGGTCAGTCTTCTTCTCTCTGGTATCTTTGGTCTT
>NW_020870237.1:33964-46464 GCF_003789085.1 Penaeus vannamei | reverse complement strand
TATAATAATTCATATATATATTTTTAAACATTTTTTCTGGGCCATTCTAAGTGGAAGGACTTGTAATCTGTTTGATAAACGACGACCTTACATATAGGTATTTTTTAATACACGTACATTTAAATATTCACTCCCTTAAATGTATATACGATTTACGTTATCTCTGTCTGTCTGTCTGCCTACCTGTGTTCTCTCTGTTTTCTCTGTGTCGTGTCTATGTCTGTGTCTGTGTCTGTGTCTGTGTTGTCTGTGTCTCTGTCTCTGTCTCTGTCTCTGTCTCTCTGTCTCTGTCTGTCTCTCTGTCTTCTCTGTCTCTGCCTCTGTCCTCTGTCTGTCTCTCTGTCTCTCTGTCTCTTGTCTGTCTCTTCTCTGTCTCTGCCTCTCTGCTCTGTCACTGGTCTCTGTCTCTGTCCCTGTCTCTGTCTCTGTCCCTGTCTCTGTCTCTGTCTCTGTCTCTGTCTCTGTTGTCTCTGTCTTTCTGTTCTCTGTCCCCTGTCTCTGTCTCCTGTCTCTGTCTCTGTCTCTGTCTCTGCTCTGTCTCTGTCCCTGTCCGTCCTGTCTCTGTCCCTGTCCTCTTGTCTCTCTGTCTCGTCTTTGTCTCTGTTTTCTCTGTCTCTGTCTCTGCCTCTGCCTCTGTCTCTGTCTCTTGTCTCTTGTCTTCCTGTCTCTGTCCCTGTCTTTGTTCTCGTGTCTCTGTCTCTGTCTCTCTCTTCTCTCTTCTCTCTTTTCTCTCTTGTCTCTCGCATCCTATACTCTTTATCTCTCCTCTTTTCTTTTTCTTAGATAGATTAGATGGAAAGAGGATTAACAGATAAAAGAAAGGGAGAGAGGAGAGAGAGAAGAGGAGAGGGAGAGAGAAGGGAGAGAGAAGAGAGGGAGAGAAGAGAGAAGAGAGAGAGATGAGCTGAAGAGATGATCAGATGAGAAGAGATTAAAGAGAGAGAAGGAGAGGAGAGAGGAGGAGAAGAGGAGAGAGAGAGAGAGAAGAGGGGGAGAGAGAGAAGAGAGGAGGGAGAGAGGGAGAGATGAGGAGAGAGAGAGGGAGAGCAGAGAGGAGAAGAGAGAGAGAGAGAGGAAGCGAAAGAAAGAGAAGAGAAGAAGAGAGAGAAAGAGAGAGAGACTAGAGTGACAGAGTAGAGAAGGAGAAGGAAGAGGGGAATAGAGAGGAGAGATTGACCAAGAATCGATTCGTGTTATAATGCATTTTATTCTAACGATGATGAAGAAAATATAAGCTTCCCTGTTTTATGACGCATTACTTATTCGCAGAAAATTAATTTAATCGATTTAGAAGCTCAGTTTGAAATAAAGATTGGCATAATTTTCAGGGAATTACATCAAACTGGAATTAAGCGTCGGAAAACAGAGTTAGTAAAAAAAAAAAAGTGACAAAGAATAATGATTGTTGTCAGTGGAGAACTGAAATTAAACGGGAAAGAAAAATATATTTTAATATCTATCTATGATAATTATCTACGGATAAATATGTAATAAAACAACCAAACAGATAAAGAAAATGCACACAGAAGAGCCAGACATTTTTTGTTTTTTTCTTTGTCATTTTTTTTTGACTGGTGAGTAATGTTGTCTACCTCATGCCTCATATTTCACTTCATATTTCACGGAGATAATTGTCATAAGCACATTATGTACACACAAACTCTGTGGATAAATATACTTACATGTGAAAAAAGACTTGAAGTGCATTCTCTCAGTCACCTTTTTTTTCTTTTTCTTTTTTTTCTTTCTTCTCTTCATTTCTCTCATTTCATTCTTTCCTTTTCTCTCTCTCTCTGTCTCTCCCCCTTTCTCCTTTTCTCTCTCTCTTCTCTGGTCTGTCTCTGTCTGTCGTCCTCTCTCTTTCTCTTCTTTCATTTCTCTTCTCTTTCCTTTTCTCTCTTCTGTCTCATGCCTCTGTCTCTGTCTCTGTCTGTCTCTCTCTCTCTCTCTCTCTCTCTCTCTCTCTCTCTCTCTCTCTTCTCTCTCTCTCTCTCTCTCTCTCTCTCTCTCTCTCTCTCTTCTCTCTCTCTCATTCATCCCCCCCCTTCTTTCTCTCTCTCTCTCTCTCTCTTTCTCTTACCCACACAGACTTCCCCTCCCTCCCCAACCCCCTACACACTACCCCCCCCCTCCCCAACCCAAAGGCAACATCCGCGCCCACAATCTTGCACCGAGACATCCACGCCATCCCGATCCCTAACGTCAATCCACATGCCGTTTCGCGCATCCGAATCCACACGCATCCGCTTGCGTTCGCGTAACAACCGTATCCCTTTTTTACCTTGGGGTGAGAGAGGGGGGTGGGGTGGGTAACCTTGGGCTGGGGGTGGGGGTGGGGGGTTGAAGCTCGGGTTGAGGGGGAATTTTAATTTCTTGTTATTTTTTTCCCCTATTTTATCCCCTCTCTTTTTATCGTCTGTAGAGGGACTTCCCCCCTCCTTCCCCCCCCCCCTTATTGGCTGGGGCGGAGCGGAGCATATCATTCTGGACCCTGAGGGGGAATAGAGGGGAGGGGGGTTATGGGGAGGTGGGGAGGTGGGAGGTGGTGGTGGGAGGTAGGGAAGGAGAATGGGGGGGTGGAGAGGAATGTGGGGGTTGGGGAGGTAGGTGTTGGAGGTAGGGGGATAGAGATGGGGGTGGGTGGGAGGAGAGGGACTGGGAGGTGGGGGGTGGAGATAGGGAAGGGAGGAATGATGGGGGGTTGGGGGAGGTAGGGGTGTCTGGAGTAGGGAAGGAGAATGTGGGTGGTGGGTGGCGGAGGTAGGGATGTTGGAGGTAGGAAGGAGGAATGGTGGGGGTGTTGAGATGGAGGGTGGGGCGGGGTGGGGTGGAGATTGTGGGGAGGGAGGGATGTTGGAGGAGAGGGAAGATGGGGAATTATGAGGTTAGTTGGGGAAGGCCTGTTGGATGTTGGGGCGGGGGGGGGGGGGGAGATAGGACCAAAATACTGTACATATAATTTAAACTGTACATGACTTAGGTACTACATAAATCAGACGTACGTGTACATGGCTAGACTGTACATGATTTAGACTGTACACGATGTAGACTGTTCAGGGATGAAACTGCAAGCATATATTTTACTCTTAAAGAATATCTACCATTAGTTCTATATCAGAAAAGGTCATGGCTTTGGGAGTTTAGGCTATAAACACACACAAACACACACCACACACAACACACACAAAAAAAAAAAAAAAAAAAAAAAACGTGGCTCTATATTTCTTTGACTTTTTTAAAGTTTAAGAATTTTAAGAGACCTTCTAAATGAATAGGAGGTGGAGGGAGGGTGAGTGGGGGATGTGGGGAGGTGGGCGAGGGTGTAAAAGGATGGAGGGGGGTAAGGGAGGAGTCGAGAAAATGGGGTTGGGGAAGGGGAGAGGAATGGGGGAGGGGAAAGGGGGGAGGGGAAGGGGGGGGGAGCGAGATAAGGAGAGGAGGAAGGTGAAGAAGAGAGGGGAGTGGGAGGGAGGGAGTAAATATAGGAAAGGACGGGAGGGAGGGGGTGGGAGTGACTAGAGGAGAGAAGAGGGAAAGAATAGAAAAGAAAGAAGAGAAGAGAGACGAGAGAGAAATGAGAGAGGGGATAACCGCAGTTGAAGCGGTAAGACCACGTTGTGGAGGGGGTGGGGAGTGGGTGGGGGGGGGGCGTAGGATTTAGGTTAGTGAAATGGAAAGTAAAGAATGGACGAGGAAATGGAAATGGCCAGGTAGGGGGAAGGGGGGGGGGGTATGGTACTGTAAAATGAAATGGAAGAAAATGTACACACGCACACACGCACACAACACACAACACACACACAGACCACACACACACACACACACACGACACACACGCACAGAGAGAAGAGAGAGAGAGATATGGAAGAGAGATGAAGATGAGAGAGAGGAGAGAGAGATGAGAGAGAGAGAGAGAGAGAGAGAGAGAGAGAAGAGAGAGAGAGAGAGAGAGAAGAGGAGAGAGAGAGAGAGGAAGAGAGACAGAGAGCAGAGACAGAGACAGAGAGGACAGAGAAGAGAAGAGGAGAAGAGAGAAGAGAGAGAGAGAGAAGAGAGGAGAGAGAGAGAGAGAGAGAGAGAGAGAAGAGAATGAGAGAGGAGAGAGAGAGAGATTAGACAGACAGAGACAGAGCGAGAGAAAGAGAGAGACCAGAGACAGAACAGAGGAAAAAACAAAACAAAACAACAACAAAAAGTACATGAGAGTATTCAGTTTCAAAATAAATAAACAAATAAAATAAATTAGTAAATGAATAGAAATAGATAAAAAAAACGGGGAAGGGGGGAGGGGAGGGAGAAAGTGGGGAAGGAGAAAGGCGATACACCTCGCTTCCTTCTGCGATAAAAGTGAAAGCCTTAAATTCGTTTTTTTTTTTTTTTTTTTTTTTTTTTTTTTTTTTTTTTTTTTTTTTTAAATTCCATCTTTTTTTTTTAAGCCGAAATATCTGTGTCCGGCTAACTGAAGTAAAAAAAGGGGGGAGGGGGAGGGGAAATGAAAACGGAGAGATAACAAAACAAAAAAGCAAAAGGAACAGAAGAGTCAAAGAAAGAAAAGAAAAGAAAAGGAAAAAAAAAAAAAGACGAAAAGAGGGTATTCAGTAAGATGTTTTTCTTTCTTTCTTTCTTCTTATTTTTCAGTTTTTATTTTCAGGCATTTGGCAAACATCTTTGGGTTTCTTTGCAACATCAACCACCTCATTTTTCATCACCCAATTCAACGTCAACCATTTTCACCTTTCACTGGTCCACTATCACCACTCCACCTTTCACCCATCATTCCCACAATTCAACGTTTACCCCTCCCACTAATTCACCCTCACCCCATTTTTCATCATTTTCCAACCCCTGGCATCACCTTTCATTTTTTCATTTTTTAAAACCCTCACCCACCATAAAACCCTTTCCACTCTTTTTTCCACTTTGAAATTNCTCCCTCCCCTCCTTCCCTCCTCCATCTCCCTCTCCCCTCCCTCTGTCCTCCCCTCTCCCTCTCCTCCTCCCTCCCCCCTCCCCCCCTCCCCTCCCCCTCTCTCTCCCCTCCATCTCCTCTCCCTCCCTCCCTCCTCCATCTCTCTCCTTCCCACTTCCCTACCTCCACATCCCTCTCTCCTCCCTCCCTCCATCTTCCCCTCTCCCCCCCCCCTCCCTCCAGCTCCCCCCCCCCCCTTCACATCCCCCCCCCCCGTTCTGCATGATTCACTGAGCATGAATTTCATTCAGTTGCAATCACCTTTCGCGAGAATTGATGGAGAGAAGGAGGGGGATGGGGGACGCGAGGAGAGAGGGTGGGAAGGGAGCGGGAGAGAAATGAGAATGGGAATGTATGTATATATATAATATATATATATATATTATATATATATATATATATATATATATATATATATATAAATATAATATATATTATATATATATATATATTATTATATATATATATATATAATAGAAGAGAGAGAGAGACGAGAGAGAGAGAGAGAGAGAGAGAGAGAGAGAGAGAGAGAGAGACAGCAGAGAGAGAAGACAGACAGAAGAGAGAGAGAGATAGAGAGAGAGAGAGAGAGAGAGAGAAGAGAGAGAGAGAGAGAGAGGGAGAGAGAGAGAGGGAGAGAGAGAGAGAGAGAAAGACAGAGAGAGAGAGAGAGAGAGGAGATGAGAGAGATGAGAGAGAGAGAGAGAGAGAAAGAAGAGAGAGAGAGAGAGAGTAGATACTTTTCAGTATTGTTTAGTTTCAGATATCAAAATACAATCACATGAAAGTGTTATGTGTTTGTACATGTGTACTGTACGTGTATGTACGCCTGCACGTATGTGTATCTATCTACACACACCCACCACACACACACACACGCACACACACACATACACGCACATACACACACACACACAAACACACAGACACAGACACACACACACACACACACACACACACACACACACACACACACACACACACAACATACACACACAGTCACCCGCCACACCACACACACACAGCCACCCGCCACACCACACCCATGGAAAAGAAGTGACAATACCACCCAAGTCCTTTCCGCACAATAAATCGAAGGGAAAATAGCCCAAACGCAGAGAAAAAACAACACACTTTATCAGCTTTTTCTTTCATAGTCATTCGGACGGCAAGGAACAGCCCGAAGCCTAGTGAAATCAATCGTCATGAACCACATGCGACTGAGAATTCGTCATGCACTCAAGGCCGGTTATCAGCTGAGTTTCGGTCCCGCGACAACGCCCCTGCAACGGATACTGGAGCTTGGCAATGTGGCATAATATTTGGGTTAGTTGCAGGGAAACTTGGTTGCTGTTCGGTTATTATAGGCAAAACCGGAGGCCAAGCGCGAATTTTCTTTTTTTTCCTCTTCTTTTCTTTTTCTTTCTTTCTTTTTCTTTCTTTTTTTTTTTTTTTGAAACGGCTGTTTGTAGTGCTGCTCATGGAATTATTATCAGGAAAGGGGAAACTGGTAGAAAGGAAGGAGGGAGGGAGAGGGAGGGAAAAAAGAGGGGAAACTGGTAGAAAGGAAGGAGGGAGGGAAGAGGGAGAGGAAAAAAAGAGGGGAATTTGGTTGAAAGGAAGGAGGGAGGGAAGAAGGAGGCAAAAAGGAGGGGAAACGTAGACAGAAAGAAGGCAGAAGGAGGAACGGAGAGGAAGGGGAAGGAGTGAAAGGGAAGGCTGGAGAGGGGATAGGAAGTGTAGTAGGAGGAAGGGGAGGGAGAGGAGAAGGGAGGGAGGCGAGAAGAGAGGGAGGAAGGGGGAGGGGAGGCGAGAAGAGAGGGAAGGGAGGGGAGACGGGAGGGGAGGGGAAAGGGTCAGGCGAAACAAGAAGTTGCGTGTGTATGCGTGAACGTGTGTGCACGTTTGAGCTTGGGTTCATTCTGTGCACGTAAACGGGGAGAGAGCAGGACCTCGCTGCTTCCAAATTCATATGATGGAGTGAGGAGCCGCCCTTCGGTGCTCCGCAGAAGGCTTTGTAACTTCCTCTCGCCCCAAAGGGACCGGAAGCCTTTTCCTCGCCCGGCCGAGGCGATCGGAGAGGCGGCCGCCTTTCATCGGCGAAAACTAATCCTTTTTTCTCGTTCTCCGCAGGTTCATGTCGCTCGTGGGCAGCGGGACCCCGGCGGCGTGAGCGGCATGGGCGGCCTGAAGGTGCTGGCGCTGCTGGCGCTGGCCGAGTGGTGCGCGGGCGCCGCCGTCAGGAGTAGCGGCGGGAGCGCGCCCGGCCGCCAGCTGCGCCTCATGACCAAGTCGGGCGGGGAGGCGGACCCCCCGCCGCGCAGGGGCTCCTCCACCATGGAGAGCGAGATCGCCGCCATCTTCAGGGGCGTGGCCTACGGCGCCGCCGCCCACGGCCCCAACGGCACCACGCTCGTCGCGGAGGCCATCACGCCCAGCACCTCCGCCGCCGCCGCCACACCGCGGCGCCCACCGTGCAGCCGAGGGGCAGCGGGGCCAAGGATCTCGCGCCCTCGGAGACGCCCCAAGGAGCGACGCCGCGGCCCGAGGGCGGCGCCGGCCAGCACGCAGCAGAGCCCCCCGACAGGCGCGGGCGGCGGGGCGGCCGCGGGCGCTGCGACCAAGTCCTCGGCGAGAGCATGACGGCCCTGCCCGACGGCCCCGAGACCCGCCGCCGACGGGGGCCACCAGCACGGCCGCCCCGCCAGCGCCCCGGGACGGTCGCGTGTCCGACGCCGAGGCGGGCGCGGAGGGCGGGCGCGGCGGCGCGGGGGCGGGGCGCGAGGAGCCCGGGCCCGAGTGGACCCCGGGGGCGCGTGGTGGCCGCACGTGTACGTGTCGGCGGCGCTGTTCTCGCTGCTGGCGCTGGTGGCGCTGTGCCTGACGGCGCGCGCGGCCGTGGCGACGCACCTGCTGCCGCGCCCGCACTACCTCAGCCTCCACATCCTGGTCTTCTTCGCCGCCTTCCTCCGCAGCCTGCACATCCTGCACGACGCCCACGACATCAAGCACCTGCTGCCCGCCGCCCTGCTGGTGGCCGTGGAGGAGACGGGCTGGCCGTGCCTGACGGCGGCGCTGGCGGTGGTGGTGGTGGCCGTGCTGCGGGCGTGGCGCTGCCCGACGCGCCCGCACCTGGCCGTCCTGCTCGCCGTGCTCACCGCCGCCCACCTCATCGCGCTCCCCGCCGCCCACCTGACCGCCGTTCTGCTCGAGCAGGATAAGCTGCCCATCAGGATGACCACGCGGGCGGTGACCGCGGCCTGGGGCGGGACCGTGGGCGTGGGCGGGCTGTGGGCGGTGTGGAGGGAGAGCAGAGACTACTCGTCGCAGATGACGGACGTGCGGGCGGGGGCAGGAGTGCCAGCCAGCACCACCCACCCGCCGCCCGCCTGGTGCTCACGGCCACCCTCACGCAGCTGCTGCTGGCGGGCCTCCACCTGTACATGCTGCTGGCGCCCGCGTCGCCCGCCCCGTCGGCGCTGCACGCGTGGGCGTGGTGGTGCCGCTTCATCGTGTCCCGCGGGCTGGAGCTGATCGTGGGCAGCACGCTGGTCACGGCGGCCGCCCTCACGCTGTCGCGCCCGCCGCCCACTGCTGCGTCTTCAGCACGTGCTGCCAGAAGCGCACGGTGGAGATGGTGCACCCGGCGGAGATCAAGATGATCCACCCGATGGGCGTGTACACGCTGCAGCCGTCGCGGCCCAAGAACGAGCACGCCCAGACCATCGCGGCGCTGTCGCTCAGCAGCGCGCAGAAGGACAAGCGCGACCACGCCAGCCTCGACTACGTCACGTCCGACTTCCAGCTGGTGTGGAGCCACGGCCGCCAGCGCCCGCTGTCCGCCGCGCAGACGGCGCCGCGCCTCGACGACACCTTCCTGCAGCTGCGCCCCGACGCCGAGCAGGACCTGCCCCGCGCGCACATCCTGCCCCTGGCGCCCAGGAACGTCATGGAGCCCTTCGTCAACACCAACGTCTTCTCGTCCACCCTGCCACGGGGCCGCGTCTACGCCGCGCCGGAGACGTGCCTGCAGTACGAGCAGCCGCAGGAGGAGGCCAAGCCGTCCCCGGACCGCGGCCTCACCTGCGCCAGCAAGACCTCCACCCTGCTCTCCGGCAGCAGCGGCAGCAGCAAGCTGTACTCGTCGCCGCAGATCCCGCTGCGCGCCAGCAGGAGCTGGGACGAGCTCTCCACCGGCCACGTGTACGAGGAGCCGCAGCGGACGCGCCCCGGCTCCGTCGACGAGGGCCTCTCCGACCTGTCGGACGTCACGGGCGACTACACGAGCGACCTCTTCTACAGCGACGCCGGCAGCCCCGTCCTGCTGCGCCCCAGCAGACGCTCCCGCCGCCGCCACCACACCGCCTGCTACATCAACGCCAAGCAGTTCGCCGCCCAGCAGCCCATCTCGATCCAGCCGCCGAGGAACCCGCCGGCGCCCACCAGGGACTCGCTCACGCCCCCCACCGTGCGCCCCACCAGGCCTCGCCTCACCAGCTGGCCGCACACCGCGGCCTCCAGCCCCCCTCGCCCGCCTCACACCCGCCTCCCCCCCCACTACACCACCCACCGGCGGCCATTCATCCTCCGGCCGCCCACGCGACCGCGTCCGCCACCCAGCCGCGCGGGCGTCCCCTCATCCAAGTCCAAGGGCCACACCGATGTATACTAAGTCATAAGGTCACGCGAGTTTTTTGCATACGTAGGCGGTTTAGCATGTAGCGAGTGCAGTGTCGAGTACGTTTAATGATATTCTTACAGACAATTAGATCGAACTCACAGACAAATAGATCAGACGGTAGAAAAAGACCGACATACCCTTTGCAATCTGCGAATCATGGCAGTCACGTTTTCCCACAACACCGAAAGAATTCATAGTATTGATAACAAAATGAAAATAATGATAGCACATTGTTTGAGAACGTTATCAGAATACCCTGCAAATAACCACTCAAGAAAGATGTCATACACTAAACGACATATCACGAAAACAGATCAGAAGACTAATTACAGGTATACTTTCCGGGTAAAACACCTGGAAATAATGCCGGATCATTTTCAATCGTATTTCCCCTCTGCTGGACTCATTTCCCCCCCCCATCTCTAAAATAAAAATAAAAAAATAAATGAATAAAACAAAAATGAGTTTACTAATCACAGATTCGGTGACTAATCATAGTAACTCTTTATCTGTTTATCAAGAATCGTTCTCGAGTGAGAGAGACAATGCAAGCATATCTAGATGTACATAGATTTCAGCAGTGTCTAGTATTGTTGACTACTAGATCAATTGCAAACTCTGTTGCCAAAAGATAAATAAAAAAACAAGCCACGTGTAACAGTGACACACACACACACACACACACACACACACACACACACACACACACACCACACACACACACACACACACACACACACACCACACACACATACATACACACACACACACACACACACACACACACACACATACACACATACAACACACACACACACACACACACACACACACACACACACACACACACACAACACACACACACACACACACACACACAACACACACACCACACACACACACACACACACATATATATATATATATATATATATATATATATATATATATATATATATATATATATATATATATATATACAGTTAAATCTGAAATCACACTTGGCTGATGTCTGTCCCGCCATTGACCCGAAAATGGCGCCTGACCTTCTAATGCTCAAATAAATATCTGTGTCTCTTTACTGTTAATCATGAGAAATGGTCTCATTAATCACAGACTGGCAACCACGTCAGCCATCTCATTTCTTGATTGATTATATTAAGGCTAGCGTGTTTTGATAATTAGATAATCATACAAGTCTCGAGAGAAAAAAAGATTTCGTGTAAGGATTTTGTACATAATGAACGCGAATGTTAACTGCCATATAAGGAATGCATTGGTGCCAACCAGGGATCCGTTATGTAAAGAGATATATTTATAGACGGCTATTTTTAAACCTACTCATTCGTTTAAGTCATCAGGCATGCAAGGTATTCACTGAGCCTGTCTTCTCGAAAAGGGATTTAAGCTGACGCAGTAATGAAGTTTCTGGGAGGGAAAGAAAGGTGAAGAAGAAGAAAATGGGAAGAAAGAAAACGGAGAGAGAAAACGATATCCCGGCCAGTTCAAGATCAGGTCCTATTTGGGGAATAAATAAATCATTTTTCATGTCCTAGTTTGTCTCATATATTAGACTGAAAAAAGAATAATGTGTATTGTAAGTACCGTGTGTATGTATTAACAGTGAACTATGATATATATATTTTTGTATACTGTATCCCTAGACTTCCCTCTGTGATGGCGGGAGTAAGTCCCCCCAACGTCCCAATGTGATGGCAAGAGTAATGCCACTGGAAAAAAAACAAGCACAGCATCCATATAATCTGTTTTTTGATTTTGGTAACCCCTGCATATATATAAAATAGTTTCTTTTCTGGTAATAGAAGCAGAAGCAGAAAAATTGAATAATAAAAATAGATCGCTGTCCCCTTTGCTGCCACCAGTGTTGGTTACCCTTTATATACTAAGCTTTACTGAGACACGTCTGTTTGCGAGGCGGTTGACGTGGGCGTGGGGTCGATGGCGCCCTTGCTGTGTGTGTACCCATACGTCAAGGCTAGCTGTGTGAATCTTGATAGGAACCGATGTGATTTAACTTTGTTTTTTCTATTTTCCCCACTTTCTCTCTCTCTCTCTTTCGCTTTATTTCTGTCTCTGTCTGTCTGTCTGTCTGTCTGTCTGTCTGTCTGTCTCTCTTCTCTCTGTCTCTCTCATTCTCTCCTCTCCTCTCTCTCTTATTCTCTCTCTCTCTCTCTCTCTCTCTCTCTCTCTCTCTCTTCTCTCTCTCTCTCTCTCTCTCTCTCTCTCTCTCTCTCTCTCTCTCTCTCTTCATGCCGTTAGATAAATCGCTTGTTTTGCAGAGCTTGAAAAACATTTTTTTTCCTATTTCACTCTCAATGTATTTCCGATTCCCCCCCCTTACCCTCCCCCTTCCCTCCCCTCCCACGTTATCTCCTCTCTGCTATAACCTTCGAAATGTTATATACAAAAAATGAAAATAAATNGGCCTCGGATGTAGGATGGGAAATGGTAAGCGACCGACGGGGCTGATATTTCTAGAAACGATCTACTGGTGGGTACGAGATGGTCTGGGGGAGAGACTGGATCGAGAGAGAGTAGATTCAGACTTGACCATGAGCCCGACCTTTGCGAATGGTCCGTACGGAGCTGGTGGGAATATCTCCCTGCGGCCGTGAGCCGAAATTTATCGGGTGAGATGACCTGGCAGACATGATGTGTTTTAGAAGAGAGTGGAGAGGTTCTGTGAGGGGGATAGGGAGGCGATTCAGTCGGGAGTAACTTGAGAAGCGACGAGAGGAGAAAGAGAAAAAGAGAGAGAGGAGGGAGAAGAGAGGAGGAAGCGAGGAAAAAACTATACAAAAAAACGAGGACCGAGTATAGAGATAGATA
>NW_020870237.1:18964-26464 GCF_003789085.1 Penaeus vannamei | reverse complement strand
ACCCACTCGCCTCAGAACCCGCCCACTCGCCTCAAACCCCGCCCACTCGCCTCAAACCCCGCCCACCGCCCAGACTCGCCTCAAACCCCCGCCACTCGCCTCAGACCCCCCCACTCGCCTCAGAACCCAGACTCAGCCTCACCCCGCCCACTCGCTCAACCCCCGCCCCCTCGCCTCAAAACCCCGCCCACTCGCCCAAACCCGCCCACTCGCCTCAACCCACCCACTCGCCTCAGACCCCACCCACTCGCCTCAAACCCCGCCCCACCTCGCCTTGCTTCTCCTTCGCATCCTCTCCAGAGATGGATGACCCCCAATTTTTCTTTCCCTTCGATCTCTTTCCTTTCTTTTTCTTCCTCTGCTTCCTCTGTTTGGATGATGCAAAAGCGCTCGCGTGAACCTTGTCGAGGGATTGATTACCAGTAAGCCCCCGAGTCATGTAGGTCAGGTATTGCACCGATTTGGATCTGGAACACTCGCCTCAGACCCCGCCCACTCGCCTCAGCCCCGCCACTCGCCTCCAGCCTCACCCACTCGCCTCAGAACCCGCCCACTCGCCTCAGAATCCACCCACTCGCTCAAACCCCGCTCACTCGCCTCAGAACCCGCCCACTCGCCTCAACCCCCACCCACCGCCTCAGAACCCGCCCACTCGCCTCAAACCCGGCCACTCCCTCAGAATCCACCCCTGCCTCAAACCCCGCCCACTCGCTCTCAAACCCCGCCCACTTCCGCACTCAAACCCCACCCACTCGCCTCGCCCACTCGCCTCAAACCCGCCCACTCACCCCGCCCACTCCGCCTCAGACCCCCACCCACTCGCGTCTTCAGAACCCACTCCACTTCGCCTCAAACCACCCCTCGCCTGCAGAACCCGCCACTCGCCTCAAACCCACCCCACTGTGGTCGCCTTCAGACCGCCGCCCACTGCGCCTAAACCCCGCCACTCGCTCAGAACCCCACCCACTCGCCTCAGACCCCACCCCTCGCCCTCAAAAACCGCAGCCCACTCGCCTCGAAACCCACCCACTGCCTCCGCCCGCCACTCGCCTAAACCCGCCCAGTCGCCTCAGAACGCGCCCACTGCCTCAGACCCACCCACTCGCCTCAGCAACCCGCCACTCGCTAATACAGACCACCCAACTCGCCTCAAACCCCGCCACTCGCCTCAGACCCCACCCACCGTCGCCTCAGACCCCACCCACTGCTCAGAACCGCCCAGTACTTCGCGCCCTCAGACCCCCCACCACTCGCCTCAAACCCCCGCCATCGCTCAGACCCCACCCACTGGTGGAGTTCGCCCTCAGACCCACCCACCTCGCCTCAGGACCGCCCACTCGCCTCAGACCCCACCCACTCGCCTCAAACCCACCACTCGCCTCAACGCCCGCCCTACTCGCCTCAGACCCCCACTCGCCTCAAGACCCCACGCCACTCGCCCTCAGAAACGCCCACTCGCCTCAGACCCCACCCAGCTCGCCTGAAACCCCCGCCCAACATCGCCTCAGACCCAGACCCATTCGCCTCTAGACCCCACCCACTCGCTCAGAACCGCCCACTCGCCTCGGAAGCGGACCCCACCCACTCGCTCAAACCCGCCCACTTTCGCCCTCAACCCCGCCCACGTAGCCTCAGAACCGCCCACCGCTCAGAAACCGCCATCGCTCAGAACGCCCACTCGCCCTCAACCCGCCCTCGCCTCAGACCCGCCCATTCGCCTCAGCCCCCGCATCGCCCTTGCTTCTCTTCGCATCCTCCCCAGAGATGCGATGACCCCCTTTTTCTCCTTGATCTCTTCATCTGCTTCCTTTTTTTTTCCTTTTTTTTCTTTTTTTTTTTTTTTCCCTTTTTTCCCTTTTTTTTCTGTTTTTTTTCCTGGGTTTTTAGCCGGTGCTCCGCATGAGTTCTTTTTTCCTTTCTGTTTTCTTCTCTGCTTCTTGTTTGGGATGGAATCAAAAGCCGCCTCGGTGACTTGTCGACTGGGAATGCATGGCCAGTAAAGCCGCCGAGGTCATGTCAGGTCAGGTATGCACTCGATTTGCGCTTTCTGCTGGAACACGCCCTGATATTTCGTTTTCCTGTTGTTTGAAATGAGTTGAGAGGATGGGGGGGGGGGAGAGAGGGAGAAGGGAGAGAGAGGGAGAGAGAGAGAGAGAGAGAGAGAGAGGAAGAGGAGGAGAGAAAGAGGGGGAGAGAGAGAGAGAGAGAGAAGAGAGGAGAGGAGAGAGAGAGAGAGAGAGGAGAGAGAGAGAGAGAGACAGAGACAGAGACAGAGAACACAGAGAGAGACAGACGGACAGACAGAGACAGAGAAAGAGAGAGAGATTATTTTGATTATATTGAGTGGGCCTTGTATATCATTAACATGTTGAATCTCTTTTTGTTCTATCGAGAAAGCAAAGAAGAAAATAGCATGACTTTATTTTGCTATTTCACTCTATCACGGTTATTATATACATTATTGTGTGGACCGTGTATTGTTTATTGGTCTCCATATCTTTTATCCTATTATTCTACAACTTCATTCTCTTCCGACATTCATTTTCTTCTCTCTCCTCCTCTCCCATCTCCCTCCTTTATTCTCCTCTTTCTCTTCATCTTCCTCCCTCTCTAGTCTCTTCTTAATAGGAGTGGACAGGTTTTTGGACATTATTATAAGTTCTGAATGCAAAGAGAGAAATAGTATTGATTTATTTATTATCTTAATGATTTATTTACTTATGATTGAGTGGGTCGTGTATCCTGTTGTTAAAATGAATCTCTGTTTGTTGTATTGAGTTGAGTTGGCCCGGTTTTGTGTGGATTCACTTGATCTAATCTTATTTCTTCAATATTATGTGGATTCTCTTAATCTTATTTATTCAATATTATGTGGATTCTCTTAATCTAATTTCTTCAATATCATATAGATTCTTTTATTAATATTTTTTTGTAGTTCCTTGTCCGATCTTTGTGTTTCTCTCCCTAACATCTACGTTTTACCTTTGTATTTTTTTATTTAATTTGGGAACTTACCTTAGTTTACCTTTTTCTTGGGTCTCCTTCTCCCCTCTCCTCTCTATTCCCTCCGTTCGGGTCTCCCTCTCTCTCTCCGTACTCTCTCCCTTTCCCTTCTATTTCTTCTCCCTCTTCCCTGCTTCCTCATTCGCACTCTTCCTCTTCACTTTGCTTGCTCCTCTCCCCTCTCCCCCTACTCCACTCTCCTCTCCCAACCCCACTCTCTCTCCATTCTCTCTCCCATTCCCTCACCCTCTCCCTCTCTCCTTCTCCCTTCTCTCACTCTCCCCCCCCCTCCGCTCATCTTCCCCCTTCTCCCTCTCTCCCCAACCTTCCCCTTCTCCCCCCTTCTCGCCCTCTCCCTCGCTCACTTTCACAGACTCCCACCTCCCCTAGTCATTCCTCCTTGACTCTCACCTCCTTGCCTCCCCCTGTCTCCCTCAACTCTCTGCCCTTTCCCTCTCTCTCCCTCTCCCTTCTCCCCACCCCCATCTCCCCTCTCCCCAATCCCTCGCTCCCACTCTCCTCCCCCTCCCCACCATTCCCCTTCTCCCTTCTCCATTCCTCCTCCCACTCCCCCTCCTCCCCTCACTCCCCTCCCCCCCGCATCCTTGATCCTTCTTAACACCTGGGAAAACAGAGTACGAGAAGTCTGTCACGTGATCCATCAGACCTGACAGCGGGGTGGATGCTGGGGGGAGGAGGGGGAGGAAGGGAGGAGGAAGGGAGAGGGGTGGTGGTAGGATGGATGGGGGAATAAGGAGGAGGTAGAAGGTGAGGAAGAGGATGGGGAGGAGGATGGGGGAAGGGAGAGGAAGGAAGAGGGAGGAGGAAGAGGAGGAGGATGGGGGAAGGGGGAGGAAGGAGGATGGGGGAAGGAGGAGGTGGGGATGGAGGAAGGAAGGATGGGGGAAGAAGAGGAAGAGGAAGAAAAGAGTGAGGATTGGAGGAAGAAGATGAAGAGGATGAGGATGGGAGGAGGAAGAAGAGAAGAGGATGAGGAAGAAGGGGAGAGGAGAAGAGAATGAGGATGGGGAAGAAGAGGAGATGAGGATGGAGGGAGAGAGAAGAAGAGGACGAGGATAGGGAAGAGGAGGAAGAAGAAGATAGGATGGGGAAGAAGAGAAAGAGGATGAGGATGGGGGAAGAAGATGAAGAGGAGGAGAGGGAAAGAGGAGGAAGAAGAAAATTAGGATGGGGGAAGAAGAGGAAGAGGGTGAGGATTAGGGGAAGAAGAGAGGAGGTAGGATAGGGAAAGAAGTAAGAAGAAGAAGATAAGGATGGGGGAAGAAGAGGGAAGAAGATGAGGATGGAGGGAGAAGAGGAGGAGGAGGATATGGAAAAAGTAGGAGAAGAAGAAGAAGAAGACGATAAGGATGGGGGAAGAAGAGGAAAAGGAAGAAGATAATTAGGGAAAGAGGAGGGAAAGAGGAAGAAGATAAGGATTAGGGGAAGAAGAGAAAAGGGAGAAGATAAGGATTAGGGAGAGGAGGGAAGAGGAAGAAGATGAGGATTAGGGGAAGAGGAGAGAAGAGGAAGAAGATGAGGATTAGAGGAAGGAGGGAAGAAGACCCGACAGCAACACGATCAGTGAGGACGGCTACACTACTTCTTAGTCGGGGAGTTGGACACCACCTTTTCCGTCAATTTTTTTGACAATTTTCTGAAATTTTGTCCATTTTTGAGCGAATTGTCGATTTTCCAGTCAGGCGATAATGATCGTTTCCGTCTGAAAACCTTTCCGTCAACTTTTTCAGCCAAGCAGAGTCAAATCAAGAGCTATATTCGAGAATGTTTGTATTTATGTTAAATATAATTGTCAGAGGTTAGGTTGGGTTGGGTTGGGTTGGGTTGGGTTGGGTTGGGTTGGGTTGGGTTTAGGTAGGTAAGGTAAGGTTAAGGTAAGGTAAGGTTAGGTTAGGTTAGGTTAGGTTAGATTAGGTTAGGTTAAGTAAGGTAAGGTTAGCTAGGCATTTATGTAGTTAGTCATTTAAGATACAAAATTTGAGGAAAAGTAAAAGAAAAGTATAAGGGAAAAAACACGAAAAAAACGAAGCAGACTTTTTGGTTTTGTGTCTCCTCGTTGTGTCTCCACTCCTGTCGTTGTTTGCAAATAATAGATGGATAGATGGATGGATGGATGGATTAGATAGAATGGATGATGGATGGATGGATGGATGGATACGATAGATAGATGATGGATGGATGGATGGATGGATGGATGGATGGATAGATGGATGGATGGATGGATAGATGGAATGGGGATGGATGGATGGATAGATAGATAGATTAGATAGATTAGATAGATAAATAGATAGATAAATAGATAGATAGATAATAGATAGATATATTACATAGATAGATAGATGGATAGATAATAGATAAATATAATAAATAGATAGATAGACATAGCTATATAGATGATAAATAGTATAGATAGATAGATAAAGAGATAGATAGATATATACATAGATAGATAGATGGATAGAGAGATAGATCAATAGATAGATAAATAGATAGATGACATAGCTATATAGATAAGTTAAGTAGATAAAATAGATAGATAGATAAAGAGATAGATAGATAGATAAATAGATAGATAGATAGATAGACAGATAAATAGATAATATAGATAGATAGATAGACATAGCTATAATAGATAATTCATATATGTTATATCGACGAACCTGCCTCGGCTCCGTCCACCAGAAGCCGGTGAATGTCGGTTGGTTTAACTTCTTTTGCGTGAGAAGTTGGAAAGAGAGACGAGAAGAGAGGAACTGAAAAGGAAGAGAAGGAAGAGACGGAAAAGGAGATTGAAAATCGTCCCCGTCTGTAATAGACACAAACACATATGTAGGCCTGTGATGTGAACTCGTATGCATCCACAGGAACACGCACACACACGCATGCACACGCACCACACACACGCACAACACACGCACACGCACCGGCACACGCACACACGCACACGCACACACGCACACGCACACGCACACGCACACACGCACACGCACACACGCACACACCACACACACACCACACACACACACACACACACACACACAACACACACACACACACACACACACACACACACACACACACACACCTATACTACGACTCACAAGCATTCACAGGAACACACACACACATTATGTTATGAACACAAAGAAACGGACTGAAACACACCTAAACATATGTACACTACCCCTTGACTTTCGTGTGTGTGTGTGTGTGCGGTATGTGTTAAGTGTGGGAACTTGTTTTGAAATGGAAATGACATCCATGGGTGTAAAAAAAAGAAGAGAGAGAGAGAGAGAGAGAGAGAGAGAGAGAGAGAGGGGGAGGGAAGGGAGAGAGAGAGAGAGGAGAGAGGAGAGGAGAGAGAGAGGAGAGGAGAGAGAGAGAGAGAGAGAGAGAGAGAGAGAGAGAGAGAGAGAGAGAGAGAGAGAGAGAGAGAGAGAGAGAGCAGAGAGAGAGAGAGAGGAGAGGGAGAGAGAGAGAGAGAGAGAGAGACAGAGAGAGACTGAGACGAGACAGAGAAAAAGACAGAGACAGACAGACAGACAGAGACAGACAGACATACAGACAGACAACAGACAGACAAACAACAGAGCCACACAGAGAGAGGAAGAAAGAAAGAAAGAAAGAAAAAGCGAGAGAGAGAGAAAAAAATAAATATGCAAATTTTTACATAGTTGTGGGCGCGCGCTGTGTCTTAAGTCAGGCAAGTGTGGGAAGGTTGAGGAGACGGAGAGGAAATGGAGTAAAAAGAATAAATAGGAGAACAAGGAAGAGGAATAATTGAGATGGAGGGAGATATGGAAAGAGTGTGATAAAGATGGGAAGTGACAGAAGGAGGAAGGGGGTGATGAATATGAGAAGTGATAAAAGGAGGAAGAGGGTGATAAATATGAGAAGAAGTGAGAAAAGAAGGAAGAGAAGGAATAGGTGAAAGAGGGATAAGGTTGAGGAGACGGAGAGGAAATGGAGTAAAAAGAGTAAATGGGAGAACAAGGAAGAGGAATAATTGAGATGGGGGGAAATAAGGGAAGAGGGTGATAAAGATGAGACGTGATAAAAGGAGAAAAAAGAGTAAATGGGAGAACAAGGAAGAGGAATAATTGAGATGGGGGAAATAAGGGAATAAGGTGATAAAAATGAGAAGAAGTGAGAAATGAACGAAGAGAAGGAATAGGTTGAAGAGGGATAAGATGAGAAGAGGCGAGGAAAGGAGTAAAAAGAGTAATAGGGAACAGGAAAATGGAATTATAGCAAAAGGAGGTAATAGATATGGAAATAAACAAGAAAGAGGAAAACGAACTAAGGGAATAGAGGGCGAGGTGATAAAGACGAGAAGAAGCGAGAAAAGAGGGAAAAGGAATATAAAAAGCGAATAAGAAAGAGAAAAGGTGATAAAGGGAGGAGGAAGGAAAATAGAGGAGAGACATGAAAGGAAAAATAAATAAGGTGATAAAATGAGAAACGAGAAAAAGAAGA